>JAVJIF010012207.1:0-123459 GCA_038442645.1 Agave tequilana | reverse complement strand
GGTCAATCATTCGGTCGACTGTTGTGAGAATATGTGTTCTCACAATAGTCGTTGACTGCTCGGTCTACCGACTGATAGCATCGTGCTCTCTGTTACGCCTGATCGATTGGGTCGGTTGATCGGCCATAGAGGCAATCTGTATCTCTACCTAAGCGGTCGACCGCGTTCACAAGATCTTGCTTGTATGCATGTTCGGTCGATCGCTCGATCGACCACATGTGCACAAGCATTTGCTTTTGACACGCCCGGTCAACCGACTGAGAGCACCCTGATCTTTGTTGCACATGGTCGATCGGCCTGAGAGGCAACCTGTTTCTCTTCCTAAGCGGTCGACCGCGTGCACAAGATCTTGCTTCTATGCATGTTTGGTCGATCGCTCGATCAACCACATGTGCACAAACATTTGCTTGTGACACGCCCGGTCGACCCCCGGCATAGGCTAAACTTGCTATATTATGCATTTTTAAATTTTTTGTAATCTCAATAAATTTGTATAACATCCACAAAAATAAGTTCCTTTAAATACATATGAGCATAAAAATTTGTGATCAAAAATCAACACATATTACAAAAATGTGAACTTCTTTTTAAGATGTTAACTACAATTTTGAAAACATAAACTATGTTAAAATTATTTTTCTAAAAACTATATTATAATTTGAAAACAAGTTTTTCAAAAAACTTGTAAAAATACAAAAATAAGTTTCTGAAGCTCTTTTGAAGCACCAATGTGGATGGATAAAATTCCTTACATATATAAAACATATGAACTTGTTTGATGAAATTTACTCATAAAATAAAAAACAGATTAAATCAAAAATTAATATTAAACTTGTGCATGTAAGCTTGAACAATCAAAACTAATTTAAACTTTACACAAATTCTACACTTACAAACT
This sequence comes from Agave tequilana, assembly GCA_038442645.1. Classification (NCBI taxonomy): domain Eukaryota; kingdom Viridiplantae; phylum Streptophyta; class Magnoliopsida; order Asparagales; family Asparagaceae; genus Agave; species Agave tequilana. The sequence goes on along the minus strand of JAVJIF010012207.1, from coordinate 122,561 downwards.
CTAGACTCACGTTTTCTTACTGAATAGATCTTCTTCTCCATCTTGACTTGATCCAAACTTAATCCGTTGAGTTAGACTCCTCCTTAAGTACCTTATTTGATCTTTATTCTTGAGCTCTTGAATCAACATGTGTTTGTTTGAAGAAGCTAAATACCAACTAAGATCTTAAAATCTGAAACTTAAATTACACAAGATCATTACTACTATACTACATGAGTTAACCATCATCAAAACTAGAGTAATGGACCTTTGGGGCAACAATCTCCCCTTTTTGATGATGACAAAACTCATGAAGTTATATATACATGGATTAGAGAAGAGCTTAAAAAGCTCTCCCTTAACTTATGCATAAACATAAACATATAAAGGTATTCAATAATTTTTCTCCTTCTAAAACAAGCAAAACAAGCATATATAAAACATGCATATATAAACACTAAATTTCTCTCCCCTTTTGTCATTTCATCAACAAAAGAGTAAACAAAACAAATTAAAGATATATACGATATAAATCTATGATGAGGAGAGATGTTAAGTTAACTCCCCCTGCAAACATGCATTACATGGAGAAGGAATGACTAAACCCAAATCTATATAATCATAATATATATGTATAAACAGAGATGTTAAGCCCCCCTACACACGTGTATCATATAGAGAAGAGAGGTCAAGCTCTTCTTGATACAATGCACTCATCATAAATCTATATATAAAGGAGATGTTAAGTTAACTCCCCTTATATATAGACAATATATATCAAAACAATAGATGCTGAATGCAATTTTATGATAAACTAATTGTAAATTCTCAATAGCTTTTGTAAATAAACACAAATACCAAAAAAAATTTAGAAACCAATTGAAATATTCTGGATACTAATCGGAAACATTGATAACCAATGCCAATTGCGAAATTTCAGATATCAAATGCAGGATTTTAGATATCAAATGTAGAAGGCCATAGATCTATTTAAGAAACTGAAGCATCGTCAGGGGTACAACAAGGATGGCGAGCAAGGTGACACGCCTAGGTGTCCTTTGGAAGATGAAGAGGGATCCGCTTTGGAGGATGCTGAGATGGAGGTCTCCGATGGAGAGGAGGGGAGTAAAGAGCCTGAAGACGAGGATGTAGAGGTCGAGGAAGGTGAGAAGGAGACACATACTGGAGGAACTCTTAAATTGTGAAGTGAGGAATCCTTGCTGAAACTGATTCTGCAACTGCTATAGCTTCGGGAGCTATAGGGGAATCCGGACAAGAAGGGAAGCACATGCCAGATTCTCATTAAGGGCTTCTTGTGATCACACTGTGAGTATAGAGTGAGATCGAGAATTGTGTATGCACTTTTATTTCTGTTTGCTCATCAAATTAAGATATATTTTAGCCTTTATTCATCCTTCATATGTCTTCTCTTTATCGATTTGATGTTGTTAATTGTAGCCTAGTGGACCCATGGATATTGACTCAAAGATGTCCCCCGAATCGAACTTGCCCTGGTCGTCCATGGTGACTTTGCATGTCTTTCGGGCTGCCGTAGGCGATTCCAAAGCGCCTTTCCAAGAGTTGAAGCTTGGGATGAGCTTTTCGAGGTGTCGGATGATTCTAAGAACAAGATGACTCTGACGGTCAAATCGACCTAGGTCTGGAAGAAGAGCCTGGGTCCATGCTAAATTATCTTTAGGCCAGGCGAATAACTATGAAGGGAAGAAATCGTCGGTCAATTCTGAAGCTTCTGCTCAAGATCAAAATCTCTATACACGACTGCCTCATCTCAAAACTGAATCGTGAGTTCGTCTGCGGTTGTCACGCCCCGTTCCCAAAATACACTGGAGCGAAGACGCAACGCGAGTCGGCAACGCTTATACGCAAGAAAAATACCCCACGTATACGCGCTAAGCCTTAAATAACCCGAACAAACTATATGAATTTACTATAATGAATCATTATCACTGCAATGTCACATATAAGCATCCACTCATGATAATAAATAAACAAAAGGATGGAATGACAACTGATAATATAAAGAGAATCAGGAAATAACATAAATGAAAGTGAATAAGAATACCGATGTAATACTCTTGTTAGACAATACCCAAAATAAAATAAAATAAAATAAAATAAATAAATTATAAAAAATAGTAATAATAAAAATATATTTGTGTGCTTAACTAGTTTAAAGCCAAGATTCAAACTAATGTTCCTCTATACCAAATCCTAATATCTAAACCATAATGACTCATTGGCGTGTGATTATGTAGGTGATCTAATTTATTTAAACAAAGATAAAATCAAATTCAAATTTCAAATTTCAACTGAAAGATCTCATGAGATCCTTATTGATCTTTATCTTAACAGCCTAATTCTTCTGTTAAAATCTTCATGCTAAAAATCCTAACCTTAAGATCTCACCATAATATATTAACATAATCCATCTCCTCCTGCCTCTTAAGAAAAACAAAAAGAAAGAAAGATAGAAAAAAGAACTCAAATTCAAATCCAAATTTTCTCACATCTCTCCTTGGAAACCAACTTGATTGGCGAACTTGTTTGAAGTGTGGAAACTGAGGAGCAGACTATGGGATCAATCCAAGTAAGTAATTAATAACTAGCAAATTTTTATACTGTTAATTCTTTTTATGAATTCCCATATAGAATCTCACCCAATTAATAATAGGATTTTGTTATTGAGATATCGTGTTTAAAAAAAAAATCTCTTTTTATGGAATTGTAATCTCAATCATGATCTAGATAAAGTAGATTATATGAGTAAAGAATTTTTAAAATAACATGCTTAAATCTCTCTTTACATGAAACTTTAATCTCATCCAAAGATTAGATAAAATAATTTATTTGAAATGTGATTTACTGAGATAATATGCAAACCCCCATGATCTAGATAAAATAATCTATATGAATTAAGATTTATTGAAATAGCATCCCCATGATCTATATAAAATAAATGATTTGAACTACAATTTTATCTAAATTAAAATACCATGTTGGATTTTTTTCCCCTTCTATGAACCTATTTTGTTTATCAAGGACCTCACCATTAATCTAAATAAAATATATTGGGTAATATACTAATACACTAGTTTAATTATAGAATTTTTAAACAAATCTTTGGAATTTATAAAAAACAATTTGACAGACTGCTCTCGACCAAAGGCCGAGAGTAGTTCTACCCCAATGGGTCTATGCAGCCGGGTCTATGCCCGATCCTGTGCAGACCCGCACCCGGATCAGGGCAAGGCCCAGTGGCCTGGGCTGCCATTGGGCCATCCAGTGTTCTAATAAAATAAAAAAAAATGACAGGCCAGACTGAGAGCAGGGTGGACAGGTCGGCCCGGGTGCAGATAGCACCCGGTCTTGGCTATGGGCCAGTAAGCCCACACAATCAAAAAATAAATATATTATATATATTATTGAGGCTTGCTCTCGGCCAGACTGAGAGCAGGACCTGCACTTGGTTGTGAGCTCGTGAACCACAAAAAAAAAATTAAATTTCTAAAGCCCAATCCAGTCAGGCTCATAACCAGTCCAGCCCACTGATTTTGGATTCTTATCTGTCTGAACTCGACCCTTATGCCAAAAAAAACATACACGCTAACTTGTTAAAAAAATTATTACATTGACTAGATAAAAATTTCAAAAAAAATAAATAAATAGGAATAAAAATTTAGATGACCTATATAACCTACTGTAAAATTCTGGTATTACTTACAGGTCATATTGGACTGAATCACTGTATTCAAACTTAAAACCCGTTATTATAACATTCAGATCTGTTTAGAAATTTTAATGTTTTTAACCATTTAAACCCAACAAATATCTGAAAATAAAATCTAAATAAATCCTATAAACCTAATGCATCATCATACAACCTTATTCTAAGATATGGACCATTCGTTTTTAGTTTAAACACTAGGTAACATCAAATAGGATATCTTATGTAAAATTTAATAAATTTCTAATTTGAATGCATTTAATGTAGATTTCTTCGAATTACAGAAATTGGTACTTGGACTCGTGATAAGCCCAGGTGAGTGTTCTTTTACTCACCATATATATATATATATATATATATATATATATATATATATATATATATCATTTTGTTTATTTTGGGATGTCTATTTGTTGCTATTATTGAATGGTTAGTTTAGTAAATTTATTGTTGAATTTTCTAGAATTTAGAAATTTATTTAGAAATTTTAAGATAACAAAATATTGGTGTTGTATAAAAGGATTGTTAATTTTTTTGAAATCACTAAATTCCTCTTGATTGAAATTCATTTGAATTATTTAATTGAAGTATAAATTATTAAAATTGTGAAATTGTCATTTATTGGAAAACGTTTAAAAATAATTAAAACTGTTAAAATTGTGAAAAGGAATGTGATACTGAATTCTTATATTATATATTGACTTTATAGTAGAAATTTGTATTGAATCATAAGAATATTGGAAAAAAGGATCATGCTACCATAGTCACTGGGAATGATATTGTTTTATTGTCACATAACCATTGTTATTGTTATTGTTCATACCCAGTAATTTATGTAACATAATCATTAGATAACTTACACCTGAGGGTAGGAAAATTGATAAAGGAGACAGTGTTGGTAATTTGGGTGGATTTAGGATATCAGTTGCGCAGCCGAAAGACGGTTCCACTGCAAAGTTCTGGGGGATGACTGACATCTCGTATTGTTCCCATTGTTATTGTTATTGTTTTTGTTATTGACTACCTAGCGATAGAACCTGGTTCAGCCCCAGGTGATTGGGCCGTGATTCCGAGTATGTACGGAACTCACTTAAAACACAAATTACACTCCCCAACTATCGGTTTCAAATAAAAAGACATTAAGAATAGACATACACAGATATTTTGACAACATGACTCTATACTGGACATATTATATTATATAAATGGTTATATAGTGCATGTTACTGTGCTTTAATATGATTCTAATATACTGATTATTAGTATAATAACTATACTTAATTATGCATGTTGCTGTTATTTTTGCATATTTCTTTATATCTCTCATTTTATCACTCATTTAGGTCGCTATTGATGACCCTGAGTTTGTTTGCTCAATTTCTGATCCAGAGACTCTACAGGACCAGGAGTACTTTAAGCATGTCGTAGATCTCCAGTAGGCAGTTAGCATTCTCATTATGTGAGAAACTTTTATGGTTTTATTTTTTATTTTCTATTATGTTGTAATAAGTGGAATCTTTAGTGACATTATGTACGTGATTTCTTTTAAGCTGGAATAATTAAAGACTTTGTTATTTGATTTAATGTACTGAGGCTTAACATATTTGTTGGAAAATATGTCGCCGACTTTCATCACATACCATTTTTATATGTATTATGGTTGCGGGGAGTGACAGCCGATGATTAAGAAGAGAGAGACTCTAGCTCCTCGCAACATGTACGGTCTCATCGAATACCTGAACAATAGAAGAAAACATTCAATCTGGACGTGCAAACCCAGGGTCATCAGAAAGCGACCTAATGAGTGTTTAAAAAATAGGAAGATGCTCGTACATATAAACTGTGTGTACACAATAATAACATTCTAAAGCAGTAAATAGAAGATAACTGATAACCAATATTGTAGACTATCTAAAAATTATTGAAGATAAGTCATCAGATAACAGAGTCCATACTTCAGACGCGAGACTAATCAAAGCAACTCGTGCAATGCCAAGACATAGGGCTCGAAGCATGCGCCCCAGCATCCCCCATGCCAAGACGCAAAGCTCGAAGCCTGCGTCTCAGCACCACTTCAGTGCTCAGACACAAAGTTTGAAGCTCGCGTTTCAGATGCGAAGCTCAAGGCATGCGTCTAATGTCACGTCAATGCGGAAACATAGAGTTTGAGGCTCGCGTTTTACTACCACCACAGTGCCCAAACGCGAAGCTTGAGATCCACGTCCAGCATCATCTCAATGGCTAAACGCAAAGCTCAAGCCCGTGTTTTTAACTGCAAAGGAGCCCTACGTCTCAATTATAACTACCCTTTTACTGGGTCAAGAATTGCCCACACAATGAGGGGAGTTAACCCCCATTATAGAGGGTTTTTAGGGGACAGTTTTATCCCTGGAACCTCTATAATAGCTCAGTTTGCTATTGAAGAGGGGTCGGGAATTTTTACCTGAGGTATATTGGCTTTACAAAGAGTTAAACTCTTCTACACCAACTTGCTGAGTTCAAGTTTTTGCTTAAGTCTCTTTGAGATTTCATTGGATAGGGGCTGTGCTACTCCATCAGTGATCCGAAGAGAAAAGTTCTGAAGAAGCTTGACAATCACCTGATCAACGGAAAACAAGATTCACTTTTCACCACTACGCAAAGAACCCAGCCTTAAACAAAGAGAAGATTTGAGTTTGAGTGTCTCCTCTCTCTTGTAGTTAGAATTTGAGGTATAATTCATCATTGAGTCAAGGAAATTTTGTAATTCTCCTTCAACTTTCCTCTCCGTACAAGAGATGGCGACTCCACTGGGGATTACTTTCTCCATGACGAGCAAATTGTGGCGAAAGGTGACGTCAACTTCATGTGAAAGACAATCGAGTCACTTGTCATGGAATTTGATCGGGCAAAGTACGAGGAGTTTCTCTCTTTCGGGTCCAAGAGCCCTAGGATGGCGCGACAATACCGCAGAGTCTTCTCAGAGATCCACTCTCAAGTCTCTTTGGAGACTTCTCCAAGAATGGCCTGCCCAAACAGTGCCATTTCTGGCCGTGTCGGCCGTGTGGCCCACGTCAACGTCTCCCACGAGACCCGCGAGGCCAACGACCATGCCTCTCCTCTTAAGATTCCTCAGGTCCAGGTTATCGGGGGTCCCTAACAACCCGTGAAGCATAACCAGAATGCTGAATGTTGATAAAGGAGTCACGTATGTCGACAAAAGATGGAAGAAGGTAGAAAAACTATTTATCCAGCAGATGCAGGACGCGAGGCTCAAGCTCGCATCTCTTCTGAACTGTATAAGACGCGCGAAGTCTGGTATGAATACCAAAACGCAGAGCTTAAGGAGGCTCGCGTTTCTGAGGCCCTACCTTGCAGACGCGACGTTTAGCAACGCGAGATCCGCATCTCTTCTTAGTGACACGAAAGTCGCGTCTCTATGTCAAAATGCAGGACTCATGAAGTTCGTGTTTCTTAAGTGTTGCCTGACAAACCCGATAATCAGCAACACGAGGTCCATGTCTCTTCTCAGCAGAGACACGAGACCCGTGTCTTAAAGTCAAAACACGAGAGCTGTGTCTGTCCTACAGAACGTGAACTCTGCATCTCTGAACCTTGCGCCCCTGAGACTTGCGTCTCGGAGTTGCGACACAAGGTTAACATTCGCTCTCCGACGGCTAAAGTCAGAAGGGAGCTAAAAAGTCCTCATCCTCATAGACTCGAGGCTGGTTTCTTCGAGCCCCCTCTGACAGATCTAGGGGACTACTTGACAAAGAAGATAAGTGTTCATCAAATCACTCCACCATGCCGCTGTGAACGGCTCATCACGGTAGTGCTCTCTGAATGCCACTGCAACTCACATGTAAGCAAACAGTCAGTGTTCAATCAGTTATCATCTACGTCAGCCTCCCGCTCAGCCAAAAGGCGTCGCTCCCGCGTAAGGAGAACCTTCTCTGATGCGGAATACCCTAAAGTTACTGCGAACATGGTGGGTCTAAGCACTACGCTAAGCAAGACTAAATGGAAGCAACCGATAGTCAGTTCCGATGAGTCTGACACCAAGCCAGAAGGAGTGTACCGACATACCCATACTCGGACTGGTGCAATAGTCCCAGTGGACTACAGCGCCTAGCCTAGGGCATTGAAGTAAGCGAGGCACACTCTGCCGTCGCGGAACCACATGCCTCAAACTCTTCCATAAAGAAAGAAGCCCACATATATGGCAGGAACTCCTGAAGAAATGGCCAAGCGCTTTGAACAACAAGCCCAAGTCTAGAGGGAACAACTCGATATGATTCGCGCCCAACAAGAATCTATCGACACCCTTAAACAAATACTTTCGCAATTGCTTGAGACAAAAAGAAGAAGCCGAAGGCCAAGACTCCTTCCATGAAGTCCAAGGCCAAACGGAAAGAAGGGAAGAGCTCATCTTCTGCACATACTGAAGATGAAGAGCATTTCTACTCTAAGCCATCTAAGCCTCCATCTGAAGAGGAGGTTAATTCAGAGAATGGGAGTACTCATTCTAAAAGGATGAGCAAACTAGAGCAAGCCTTGAGGCCCTCGCCAACTGGAAAGGCCTCCAAGAAGCAGGAGTAGTCTGGCTGTACCTGGCTAAGTGGGATCTTGTCCCGTACCCTCCTAAATTCAAAGCTCCGACCCTACAGGCCTTCGACGGTAAAGGGCCACCAAACCAGCACATATACTACTTCAAATCTCAGACCAGGAATGTGGTATCAAATGATGCCATTCTGGCACGTTTATTCATTGGCACCCTTAAAGGGATTGCTTTTGAATGGTTCATGAAGCTCCCAAAGGCTCTATCAAGAACTGGGGCGACCTAGAGAAGCTTTCCTCCCGTTTCTTCGAAGATGATTCAGAGAGTACCATGCCAACTCTCCTAGCGACGAGGCAATGGGAAGGAGAGCTAGTTAAAGTATTTATGGAGAGATTTCAGAATATGGCACTATGATGTCCCAGTGGTATGACCCAGGCTACTTTGGTGGAAACATGCCACCATAATTTATAAATCTCACTCCTAGCTTAGATAGAAGTAGCTGAAATTCGTATTTGAAAGTAGTTGGTCCAACAAGGCGAGCAAGCAGAGATGATTGTCGCCAAGGTTAAGGCAGAAGAAAATAAGCCCAAATCTGAGAAGTCGACAAGGCACGCGCTAGAAGCAGCTTTCCAAGTTAAAAGGAAAGACACACTGGCCACAAAAAAGAAGTCTCCCACTAAGCCCCAACAGTTAGAGGTGGTAGTTCTTCAAACCAATCAAGCGCCAACAAGCAATACTCCTTGAAGGACGAGCATGTTGATTTGTTGTTCAAGTTACTCAACAAGAGCAATAGACTGAAACTTCCTGAATCTAGACGTCCAGAGGAGGCGAGCAAGACCGACAATCCAATTACTACTTGTACCACAAGATGCTGGGTCACCCTACCAAGAGTTGTTACATCTTCAAAGACATCCTTCAAGGTTTGATTGATGCAGAGGTGCTCAAGCTCCGCCCGGAGCAGAAGAAAGTGACACCTAACATGATGTCATTTCTTTAGTTCGGGGTACAACCTCCAACGCCGGCCGGAGTAGTTCCCATCCCGAAAGGGAAACTAAGGGTGGTCAATACAGATCCACATCACCAGCAGGAGAAAGGTCTCATACCTGTTCTTACTTCTCAAGGAGAGATCATGTGGGTCCATCCCGACCTCATGGAAGGCCAGCAATGGACTACTGTTACCAACAGGAAGTTTTAAGGCAAAGCTAAAGCCTTGCTTTAAAATGTGGTGTGTGCTTCCTCTAGAGAAGCAGAAACTGATGTCGCCTTGCTAATTGATTCTGAGGAGGAGATAATCGTCCTTGCTGCAGAACGAAATGCACCGCTCGTAGTTGCAACTCGTTCAGGTTAGTTGTACTTAAAGAAGTACAACAAAATGGTGACAAATCTGCCTAAACCCACCCAAGAGCCTACCAAGCAATCCACGAAGTAACCCATGGAGAAGCAAAAGAAGCTTCAGTTCGCCAAAACTCTCCCAAAGACAAAAGGAAGGAATCTTCATCACCTTACCGCTTTGATATCTTGGCTCAGCTGGCTAACATCCCAATCAAGATTACCCTCTATGAGCTTCTAAGACTGTCTAAGTCAATAGGGAAGCTCTGTTGACACTCTAAAAAAGACAAGATGCCTGACTGGCCTGAACAATGTCTAACTTGTTGACATTTATAAAAGACAAGTGGCAGACAAGCTGACGACCAGTTTTTACCCATCTCCGAGGGACAAATCAGTGACTTGGACTCTACTGATCCAGTGAAGCAGACAGTGAGCTCAGATTGTCTTTGAAGAGACCTAAGCAGGTCTAAGATGCTAAGTTAGCTCAATACTTGACATCACATGAGCCCAAGGGGATAGCCTCACCTGAGAGGCTAAGTTTGTCCAACTTCGCCTTGAAGCTGTTCAAAGCTCTATCAGTGAGCTAACTTACAGCTTCACCTGAAGTGCTCAGTTAACTCTGCAGAGAATTTAGCTTCGCTCGAAGCCACACGCAACCGCACAGAAGGATGTTCGGTAGCTTCGCCACAAATATTTATCTAGCTCCGCTGAAGAGCTTTCTTCTGACTTCGCCAGATGCTCCTTCTAGCTCCGCTGCGAGCTCGACGCGGCAGCTTCGCTGCTTGTCTTTATAGTCACCTTTGACCAATCAAATCTCTAGATGAGATCAAATCTATTCAGGATCAAATCTAATCAAGATCAAATCTGAGATCAAATTTGGTAGTTGTTTACCATAATCTCTTGACTCTCCTAAAACAAGTAAGAAGATCAGGGGAGATCTTTCGGTTATTTGGAAAGAATCAAAACAGATCAGGAGGTCGACACTACCTGCTATTCCTAGCTTCGCAGAAGCTGATTCTAACCTCGTAGTAAGGCTACTTTCCAGATTTAAACAGATTGATTCAATCTGTTTTCAGATTTTCAAGGGACGATTATACCCCTGCTTTCCCTATAAATAGCCCACCAGAGGCATACGAGGAAGGAGGCGTAGAAACACAGACAGAGAGAGAACACACGCGCACAGGCAAAGAGACGCACAGAGAGAGATGGCTAAACAGAGATCTATTCTCTTGCTTCTAAGAATTCAGAGAATTCAGAGAACTGCTTCTCTAATCAGGGTGCTGATACCCTAATACCTTCCTTCCTCTCAAGGAATTTCTGGAACCAGGCGAGAAGGAATTCCCAAGTGGAGGCAGTTTTGAGAAGTAACAAGAGGGTTCTACCTACCTTCTGTTCTCCGATTCCCCAAATCAGGCGAGAAGGGAATCCTATCGATCTCATCGTCAAAGGGACAAAGTGGTCGCGCGCTGACCAGACTCCTATCTGCACACTTCTCCAGAATCTCAGAGGAGATCTACTTGTAATCTTTTAAGAATACTTATAATTTAGCTCCTTGACCCCTTTTTGTAAGTTTCTCCCTTTGCAAAATCAATGGAAAACAAGATGGCGACTCCGCTGGGGAACGATTTCTCCACTGTTGAGAATCAAGTGTCGTAATGCGACGAACAGACCTTCGGGTCTATCTCTGAATTCAAGGAAGCCGGTGTGGCAAGAGCCTCTCTAGCTAAATCTTTGAAGCAAGTCTCTGTGGAGACAGATGAGGCTCTCTGCGAGCCTACCACGGTCCTCTTGCGCAACAAGGAAGCAGGTCCACAATGCAAGGGTCAGAATCTTGAGCCTGTTACCATCGAAAACCTAGTCGTTCATTTCGACCAGGGAAAATCGAAGAACTCCTCTCTGGGGTGGTTCAATGCTCCGTGTACGGAAGCACTAAAAGGTCTCGATGGCCAAGGTTTTAGAGCAGAAACCGAAAGCAGAATCCTTCCAACACCTCTCAGCCTCGCGTGTGGCTAGTCGTGTTCTCTGCGAACCTAAGTCTCCTCTTTCAAAGCAGATATGGAGGCCAAAGCAGAAGGCTCTGTATGAAGCCTCAGGCATAACTACGCCACAAGTTTGTCTCTCTCACGAAAAAGGTAAGGAGCCTGCCTGTTCTGACGAGACTGCTAGCCGCGAAGTTACAACGGCGATCATGCCTTCGCCTAATTCAAGAGCATTAACTCCTCGCGCCAGCCTCGTTCTCATGAGCGAAGCTACTGTACCTCAGGGTACGCATGATGTTCGTAGTCGCAAAGCTGGAACCAAAGCACCACAGTGTGCTAAACTCGCTCTTTGCAGCGAAGCTAAGGGATTGCCCCTAAGTGCTGATAGCGGCGCTTATGCAGTTTCAGCGCCCAAGGGAATTTCCAAAGCTTTTAGCCGCAAATTTAGAGCCAAAGCACTATCTAGGGCTAATCACCTTTGCAGCGACATAGCGGATAAAGCACCATAGCGTGCTTCGCTCCCCAGTTCATCAAGCTCTAAGCTCGCCCTTCGCAGCGAAGCTAAGGGATCGTCCTTAAGGTTGACAGCGATGCTTATGCAGCTTCAGCACCCAAGGACATTCCCAAGGGTCTTAGCCGCGAAGTTAGGGCTAGAGCACTATTTAGTGCTAATTATCTCCGCGGTGATAAAAGAACAGGACGTCATCCTATGCGCAATCCAACAGAGCCTCTGCGCTGGATCGTTTAGACCTAACTGGGTCTGACTTACGGGAATTCTTGACAAGCAAACGGAAGTCAGAATCTTTCCAAACTTCTCCCTCCTGTTGTCAACAAGTGGGATGTCAGTTGGTGACAGTCCACTCAGTCCATTGCTGGCTAGGAATAATCCCCGCCACTCCTCCAGGCCGACGATCAGTATTTGATCGACTCTCGGCGCAAGCTCCGGTGAAACATCGCAAAAGGGGCGTATCGCGAGATCTGCCCTCTGCATCCGTTAACATGATCGGAAGAGGACGAGAGCTGCGTAGGGGCAGACGAGCGTCCCACGACCCTCCCTACAGTTCCCCAGATCCGGATTATAGCCCAGGCTTGGGCGAAGTCTTGGTACATGAAGAAGGAGTCTTTCGGAACACTAGATCTAGGGTTGCAATACCCTACAGTTATGAACAACCATCTTCCTCAACTGCAGTAACCTCACCAGAACCAATGAAAGGATTAGTCCAATGGTCTGATGAAGAGGACGAAGACAGTGGGTATGCCTCTTCGGCGACAGTCAGATCGGTACGAACGGATAGAGTGTCAGTGAATATGGCTGATAACGGTAATGATGACCTTCGTCGATGGTTGAAAGTTCAGGAGCAAACTTCCAAGACCCAGCAAGAAGCTTTGGATAACATCCAACAGATGCTCGCTCAACTCCTCAATAACCAGAATAACAATGATATCGGGAGTAACCATGATGAGGAAGAACATCTTAGCAATGAACAGCCAAAGACGGAGAAGTCAAAGGAGGGTTCTTCTTTGGACGCTAAAAGACATCCAAGCTCAAATCGCATCCCTAGCTTAGAGGGATGAACTAAAGAAAGTAGGGGCAGTCTGTCCTTACCCACTGGAATGGGATTCAGTACCATACCCATCAAAGTTCAAACCACCAACATTACATACGTACGATGGTAAGAGCTCGCCAAACCAACACATTTACTATTTCCGATCTCATACCGATAATGTTGTAGAAAATGATGCTATCATGGCTAGGCTGTTCATTGGCACCTTAAAGGGGGTAGCATTTGACTGGTTCTGAAGTCTCCCTCCGGGCTTTGTCAATTCCTAGATCGACCTAGAAACCCGATTCCTTTCTCATTTCTATGAGGACGATACCGAGGTAACCATGGATAAACTCCTCTCTACCGTAAGAAAAAGGGCAAATCTGTCCGTGACTACATCGAGCGATTCAGAAACTTGTCTCTGATGTGCCCAGCAGGGATGCCATTACCCATGCTCTTACAGACGTGCAGGCATAACTTCTTAGACCAAGTAGAGGTTCGCATGGGGGCTGTCAAAGCCCATACCTGGAAAGAACTGGTCGAGCAAGCTGGGATAGCTGAAAAGTTGGCTAAAAAGTTCGAACCATCAACCCCTAAAGGCAAATGGGGTATGAATAATAAAGGACGTGGTGACATGACACAGTCTTCTCAAGCCAAAGGGAAAGAGACTATGTCCGTCAAATTATCACGGGATGTTCAGTCGAAGGCCAAGAAGAGCGGCTTCAATAATCAGGAGTCCAAGTTTCCTCCGAAATAATACTCCTTCAAAGACGATCAGGTGGTCACAATATTCCATTTACTCCACAAAGGGAATAAATTGAAACTGCCGGATGCTCGATAGGCGGCACTGGCGAAACCAATGACATCTCACTCACAGATATAGTTGGAAGTGAGGTTGGTTCCATGACTACCGTCCCCTCAATTTCATTTCCTCTGGCTGGTTCAGGCTGATAAGAGGGCAACCCGTGATACAAAGCATCCAACTCGGCAGCATCCGCCGCGGTCAAAGTACTTACTTCACCTCTGGTTCCCTCAGGAAGATTGGTTGGCTCTCTTGAAGTCGATGCACCCAGAGGCGGAACACCTACAACAAGACTTTGTTTAAGCAAGACATAATAAATAGCAGGAGTCAAAAGGTCAAAACACTACCAAAAGATGATGTCGCCTCAATCGTCTTGACGGCTGCATCAGTCCCTCCAGGCTCCATTAGAAAATCTTTGACAGAATCAATACGAATGGCCGGCCTACCTTCACTTGCCGAACCCTCCGTGGTCCACCCAAAAGAGCTAGAAACTACGGGACTTTCTTTTGAAGTCCCAGCACCCGAAGGACCTACATCGGCCGCATTACCTCCAGACTCTTCCGAGACGGCGAAATAGCCAGCTTCATCGCCTTCCTCTATAAGTGAACAGGGGATCATAATGCTCCCCCTGTTCTCCGGCAGCCTCAGCTCTCGGGCTTCTCACCACCTCAGTTCCTGAATCATAAAGTAAACAATGAGCTATATGGAACACATAAGAAGTATATTACAAGAACGGAGCTGATCTTACCCGGGTCCGGAGCAGCTTTACCAGTAGTCTGCCTAGGAGCTGACAATCTAATGACTAATGGAGCAGAAGGAGGAGGCACTGCAGATGATTCGCCCTCTGCGATAACCGTAGGAGCGTAGCGACGAGGCTTCTCCACTACCCTCTTCCTACGAGATCCACCTTCCCGCTTTCGCTTGAAGTAGACGTCAGGATCTTCTTCCTCCACTTCTTCCACATCAACATGTTCCATGGGGGCCGTGCCTACCCCACCAAAAGCAGCTGTTGAAGCCTCAGCACCCGTATCCGCTTCAAAGCGAGGACTTCCTGTATCCAAGGCTTCGCTATCATCAACGGCAATGAATTCCCCGAGGCCTGGAACACGGACCCTCTTATCCTCGCTCTTCTCAGTGACCTTTCGCTTCAGCCGCTGAGAGATTAACTTCACACCAAAGGAATTAATAGAAAATCCAGTAGGTGTGGAGTTCGAAGTTCTATACCACTGGCAGAATCTCAGGGTCGTCAGAAGGTTCGGAGTCCTTAGCGGCGTGCACAGTCGCGCCTCAGTACAGCCAACAATGAAGAACCGCCAGGCACGAACTCCATCGATGAGACTCCCCATAAAGGCCAGACTACTGTTTGGATTGTCTACATACAGTTGGTTATACCCAAACTGACAGGCAAACCGACTCGGAACATAGGGCTCCAGATAACAGGTGTCCCCGCTTCTATACAATAAGTGTGATGGCCGGATGCTAACCAGCCATTCGAAGACTCCCCGACTCAATGACGTCTGCCCTTCCCCTACATCCTTGAATTCTTCACCAGAGCCTGCATCGCGAATGTAAGGAAGCATCGGAAAGGCTATAGACGTCATGACGGCACAACAATTTATAGACCGCAGCCACATAAGTCTTTGACCACGAACACCCCTCGAACCGACGGAGAAGTGCCATGCGAACACCTTCTGGGGGTTCCTCTCCGGCTTGGATAATGGAAGGGCAGTGAAGGGCGAACCATGCCATCAAATAAGTATATGGCAAACATATTCTGGGGTTTGGCCCCTCGCGAGGCAAGATAGTCCCCTTTCCCCGCTTCGTTGTTGGTGGCCTACAGAAAACCTCCGTCAATCCACGAAGGCCTCTTTGAATACAGCATACCATGGCTGGAAGAAGTCCAAGAGAACGACCATGGACTAGACGAACAACAGGAAATAAGACGGTCAGATGAATGACATCGCCAGATGAAGATGGCACTACACATCTCTTCAACCAGACCGTTAGAAAACCAGCCAGAAGTGCCTTCCGAGACGTCGGTCGATGAGCCTGGTGGTGGAAACTCCGAAGAATATCGCCTTTCTCATAGGGTCCGTCATCTTCTTCCAGAATTAGATCCCCTTGAGAGTGCTCTTGCATCCGGCGAAAGATGTCTTCATCTGCAACTCCACAATGAGCCGCTTCAGGAGTACCTTCCAAGTCGGGGAACAAATAATTTTCCCAGCTCTTCAAACGCATGAAGCTCCCTTACTGCTCCCATGCATGCTGGAGCAAATGTACAGTGACACATCAATTCCCTGTAGGTCTCAAACAAAGACGGCTCATGCTTCTCTAGAGTGCCAATTCCGCCTCGCACGGGAAGTATTCTTCATATGGGAGAGACCCCAAAGGTAGAGCAGAGACTTCCCACATCTCGTACAGAGCCATGCCTAATTCGCCAACAGGGTGAAGAAGGTCCCTGTAGCCGGGCAGTACAACTCAAAGATGGCATAGAAGTTCGCTACGCTCATCTGAATGCCATAACAGGTCGCCCTGACGGCCTAATAAAGCTCCAGCCTCTTCAGATCCTTCTCAAAATGAGCAAGGACATATAGAGTCAAGTCCCTCCACCATGCCTTGGGAGGATGAATCCACCCCGGAGTCCTGAAATCAGTGGCTGGATAATTGTCATAAACTTTAAAGAACTGGTTTCCAAAGGTCTGAGCCACCGCGGGGTTTTCTCCCACTGGGATATCTGGAAGTACATTCCCAGGGTGGAGACCCAATATGCAGCGAGGAGGACCCGCCCTTGTGTAACCACGGGACGGAATTATCAACTTCCCTACGTGAATGGAGTCAGTAGTCCGAGTCACTTGCCACTGCATCTTTCGAGCCCTCGTCACACATTGAAAGAAGGACAAGGGAAAATGCCGCTTGCTAGATGGGAGATAGTACTTCTCACCATCTAATTTGAAAATCCACTGCACCTCTCGGCTAGCAGCTAGTGATCGTTGTCGGTGCTGCATCTCCGAACATGAAGCCGGGCTTTTGATAGATTCTTCGGTCAGAATCTTCAAGGGCAGCGGTAGTTAAGATGCTCCTCATGGTGCGCTGATCCCCACCATGAATAAGTGCATCCCGAGCAGGAGCGCTTTGCTCGCTGAATAGTGAAGCCTGCCCTTTAAACTGCAGGTTGACATTGTCATCCAACCCCCTGGCTGTACCAAAGAGACAGAGGACCAGGAGTATAGTGCACTACAAAAACAAGGAGAAAGTATGATTAGTTCATCAGCCAAACGAGAGCTAAAACAAGAATGTAATTTTTGTTAAGGCGTAGCTTCGCTCTCCGAGCGAAGCTGGCCTAATAATAGCTTCACCTTGAAGCTTAGCTTTGCAGCTGCAGCTTAACTTCGCACTCCACACGAAGACAGGATGCAGGAAAATATCCAAGTATTAGCTTCGCTCTGGAAGCTTGACCTCGAACAACTGAACGCAACGAAGCCCCAGGGGCTAACTTCGTCAGAAAGATACTGTTACCTAAAAATTATTTTAAGGGCACTAAGGTCCTTTTCAGTTACACTCCAAAGCTTAGCTTCACAGCCTATCATTCAATAAGATGTGAACCGCCTAAGGGATAGCTTCGCATAGAAGCTTGGAGAAGAAACCCTTCAGTTCTTAAAATTCCCAATCAAGAAATTAAGGAAAATTCAGGAATTGAACTCCCTAAGATCACCAGATCGTGATTGATCGCTCTGGATTCCTCGAAAGATAGCCAGAAATCGGCTTTAAAAGAGAGAAAAATCTCTGATCAAAAGGGAAAGATTCCTACCCGCGATAGGTCGTTCGATGATCGGAGGAGGAGAAGGACCCTCCGTCGTAGAGGTTGCTACCTCTTTTCCTGCCCGTCTTTTGGGATCCATCGGAGAACTGAAGAAGAAGTTCTTGAAATTTCAAACGAAGGAGGAAGAAGAAGAAAAGAGTCAGAGTGCTCTGAAAATTCAAAGAGAAGTGGTGCCTTCTCTTTCAGCCCGATCAGGCTTTTATAGGCTGATGATTGCCTAAAACTCTGCCTCCTTGAAAGGAGCGCAGACAGTCGTTTCAAATTAATTTGAAACGGCACCTAAAGCGCCTTCCCAAGAAGCGTTACTTCAGCCCCACTAAGGGCTAACTCCGCCGTGAGTCTAGTGTTGACTTAGAGCGACGCTTGAATAACTTCGCTGAGAAACATGCCTTGGCTTCGCTAAAAGCACATCTCTAACTTCGTGAAAATTCTGCGATAGCTCCGTCAGAGATTTGCTCCTGACTTATTTGGAAATCTGTCTTCAGCTTCACCGGAAGTTTTAGCTCGGTCAAGAGTTCTCATTTCCTCCTAGGGAAAAGACTTGCCTAAGTTGGTCCACTTCAGGTGTTCTCGAATAAAAAAAGAGGGAAACAAAGCAGATAAGCAGAGAATAAACACTTTTATTGATTCAAAAGGGAAGATACATTGATACTACTACATCAAAGTTATGTTTCTTGCAACAGAATCATTTGCTCCAAAGGCATGCAAGTTGTCCTATTACTTCCAAGCCAAACTAACTAGACATGAAAGGCCTTCCTCCTGCATAAGGCCGTAATCCTTCGCCTAATGGCAGATTTTGCCATCATGAAGCTGGATCATCTTTGATAAAAATTGGCAAAGGAAGCTGGATCTTCTTTGATCAAAATTGGCAAAGGACCGATTGCCACCAGAAAGCTGGATCTTCCTAAATTGGCAAAGGAAGGATCCGAGACCTTACAGGTGACGTCCGCTTTCCCGAAGTGGATCATCTCGGATAAGCGACTATCAGCCCCTTCTCGAAGTGGATCATCTCAGATAAGCGACTGCCAACCTCTTTTGGGAGCACGCATCAGCTGCCCCAGTTTGTTCCTCCTGCTTAAGATTAAAGTTTCAACCAGAAGATCAAGAAGCAAGTCTCTGATCTCGTTCATCAAATCGGAAGACGGGCGAGCATAGTTCACTGCAATACAAACTGAAAACAAGTTAGTAGTAAACCAAAGGAAAATGCAAGCAGGATACGCTAAGTCAAGTTCTTTAGGCGAAACAATTTATATCCGATCCAGTTGCGCTTTAAGGATGGATTTCAATTAAGCAGAAGATAGCCTTGCTTGCACAGTGATGAGGGGCTAGCTTAGCATAAGCCAAGTCCTAGCCTCGCCTATATGGCTAAGCCAGACTGATCCAGAGGGACGCAGTCTTAGCCCCACCTATATGGCAAGACTGGTTCAAACTTGAAGAGACTAAGTCCCAATTCTTGCCTATGTGGCAAACTTAGCAGGCAAGCATGCAATGATCTTTCTTTGATCAAGTGAAAATGATAGCTTCGCCGGGAAGCTGGGAAATAGGGCTGAAGCCCTTCTCTGCAAATCAGTCAGATACAAAATGAAGAACAAGGGAAATCAATCCCTGAGACAGCTGATAAAGCTAAATTAAGGGAGATAAACTCCCTAAAGTCATTAGTCCATTGGTAAAGTCTCTGGATGACCGAGACTCACCAGTTCTTGGCCGATTAATGACCAGAGTGGGCACTCCCACTATTTCAGAGATTGGAGTATACTTCTCTGAATAACCAGGAGATGTCATGAACAGACTGCTTCTCTGCAGAGGACTTCAAGTGTCCTATTTATAGGCCTCACGGCCTGATCGCACCGCTGCTGCTTCAAGCTTAGAAGCGCGAGCGAATTTAAGGCATTTACTGAGCCTTGAGAAAGGGAATAGTCTCCGTCAGAAATGCACGCGGAAGCAATGATCTCCCTCGTTAATGCAAAAGAGGTTATTCTAACCTCGAAAAAGGAGCAACCCTTCTTGAAACTAGCCAAAAGGCAATTGGCCTCGGGAAAAGAACGACGTTCCAAGACCATTTGAAGCGAATCTACTCCAGGAGGTTCGAATGCGGAGCTACTCAGACGCGAAGCTACCCAGAATCGCGAATCTACATGATTCCTCGGCGAACTTATTCTAATCCGGAAGCAGGATTGAAAGCGAAGCTGAACTCAACCACCATGGTGATGTTCGTACTTCACATACCATCAATCAAAACAATTCAAAGTATTTCGAAGCCTGAACCATTCCATTGCAGACTTTCGAAAACTTTGAAGGGGTCTTATTGACACTCTAAAAAGACAAGATTCCTGACTGGCCTGAACAATGTCTAACTTGTTGACATTTACAAAAGACAAGTGGCAGACAAGCTGACGACCAGTTTTTTGCCCATCTCCGAGGGACAAATCAGCGACTTGGACTCTACTGATCCAGTGAAGCAGACAGCGAGCTCAGATTGTCTTTGAAGAGATCTAAGCAGGTCTAAGATGCTAAGTTAGCTTAACACTTAGCATCACATGAGCCCAAGGGGATAGCCTCACCTGAGAGGCTAAGTTTGACCAACTTCGCCTTGAAGCTGTTCAAAGCTCTATCAGTAAGCTAACTTAAAGCTTCACCTGAAGCGCTCAGTTAACTTCACAGAGAGTTAGCTTCGCTCGAAGCCATACGCAGCCACGCAGAAGGATGTTCGGTAGCTTCGCCATAAATGTTTATCTAGCTCCGTTGAAGAGCTTTCTTCTGACTTCGCCAGATTCTCCTTCTAGCTCCGCTGCGAGCTCGACGCGGCAGCTCCGCTGCGGGTCTTATATGGTCACCTTTGACCAATCAAATCTCCAGATGAGATCAAATCTATTCAGGATCAAATCTAATCAAGATCAAATCTGAGATCAAATTTGGTAGTTGTTTACCATAATCTATTGACTCTCCTAAAACAAGTAAGAAGATCAGGGGAGATCTTTCGGTTATTTGGAAAGAATCAAAACAGATCAGGAGGTCGACACTGCCTGCTATTCCTAGCTTCGCAGAAGCTGATTCTAGCTTCGCAGCAAGGCTACTTTCCAGATTTAAACAGATTGATTCAATCTATTTTCAGATTTTTAAGGGACGATTATACCTCTGCTTTCCCTATAAATAGCCCACCAGAGGCATACGAGGAAGGAGGCGCAGAAACACAGACAGAGAGAGAGAACACACGCGCACAGGCAAAGAGATACACAGAGAGAGACGGCTAAACAGAGATCTATTCTCTTGCTTCTAAGAATTCAGAGAATTCAGAGAACTGCTTCTCTAATCAGGGTGCTGATACCCTAATACCTTCCTTCCTCTCAAGGAATTTTCGGAACCAGGCGAGAAGGAATCCCAAGTGGAGGCAGTTTTGAGAAGTGACAAGAGGATTTTACCAACCTTCTATTCTCCGATTCCCCAAACCAGGCGAGAAGGGAATCCCATCGATCGCATCGTCAAAGGGACAAAGTGGTCGCGCGCTGACCAGACTCCTATCGGCACACTTCTTCAGAATCTCAGAGGAGATCTACTTGTAATCTTTTTTAGAATACTTGTAATTTAGCTCCTTGACCCCCTTTTGTCAGTTTTCCCCCTTTGCAAAATCAATGGAAAACAAGCTCTAAGAGAAGCTTTAGCCGACGTTGAGGCCTTCATGGCCCGGATTCATGTTACACCAGAGGAGGAAGATAAAGAAAATTGCCTCCACGTCTCTCAACATGTCCCCTGCATAACCTTCACTCTATACGATAGGTAGGTTAAGAGGAAGCATGATAGGCCCCTGTACTTCACATGGTATATTAGATCATCTGAGGTAAGCGACATTCAGGTAGATCCAGGATCTGCATTGAGCATCATGCCCCGCCGGGTCATGTAGCGTTTGGAAATCCCTACTCATCGATTGAGCACCACTCAAACTATCATTTACAGCTTCAACGCTAATGGTATGCGCCCGATAGAAAAGATCAAGCTCAAATGCCGGATTGGAGACATGAGATCTGAGGTGACGTGTGATTAGTCTTTAATATTGCATAATTTTTACCACATCTACACATTTATCTTATATAAAACACTGCTAATAATGGTTTGCTTGTGTGATCCTAGGTCCATGGTGTGCAATGAAGGAGAAGACCATAAATCACCATTTAATGGATGATTAAAGGCCTGCAAAGTAGCCATTGACTTTAGAGGGTGCTTCTGTCAGATCAGGGGATCAAATCAGAAATCTAGAAGAACCAGTTGACAGGGGACCAAAGTGACTGCACGCAGCAAACGGCGTTGCGTGCGCCGCCCTGGCATAGCCGCGAAAACGTGGCTCTGGCCGCGTTTCCGCGACCGTACTGGCTTGGCCGCGCTAGTGCCTCGGGCCAGGGGTTGCCCCCTGGCCCCCTTTCCCCTGGTGCCTATAAATATCCCCTTGGGGGATCTTCAGAGAGATATCCAGAGTTTAAGAGTTGTTGTTATTTTGTTTCAAGGAGTTGTATAGTTGTTTGTTTGTTTCTTCTTCTAGTTTTACTTTAGCCATTAGAGAGAGAGAGAGAGAGAGAGAGAGAGAGAGAGAGAGAGAGAGAGAGAGTGTAAGTGTTTGAAGGTTACAAGCTTATATAAGTAATTACTTCTCTTTCTTCTTTCCATTTACTTGGTGTTTTCATTTGCTTCTACCTCTTTGTTTTAGTGTAACACCCTTTCTCTTTACCTCTTCTCTCTTGTTGTTTCTTTTACTATCATATCTAACTAACTCTCTTATTGCATGGCTAACTAACTACTAATCCACTAATCTCTAACAACTTGATTAATAACCCAAATTAGTCAATAGTGTCAAACAAGCCTTGTGCAAACGAGAGCTATGACATCTTAAGACGAGAGTTCTAACTCTAACTTACTCACAAGTATTCGCTTTCTTATATTTCATGCTTAACGGGTTTTTGATGATCTATAGATTGCAAACTTTACTTGTTTTTATAAGTAAGGGATATTCCTATTAACTTTGCCGATACCATTAGTGCACTTGTTTCTTCCCTTCAATTGGATCTTGATAAGGGAATGTCCAAGTTTTGCCGAATAAAGCTAAGTTAAAGGAAGGACTTTCATCCGGTCTCCAACGTGAATAGTTTCTATGCATAAAGGTTATGCTTGCCTATGATCCATCGTGAGGCTACATCTTCAAGAAGTTAGAGATTAGTGGGAGCACTTAGTAGAAAGTTAGCCATGCATTTTTACCATTAAGAAAATCCACTTTTACAAACTAACAAACCAATCCAAATAATTCTTGAAACAACACTTGTTTTCATTTCAATTCTTTATTTGAAACAAAGAACTTTCTCTTTCTTTGAACAAAGAAGCCGCATCAAAGCTTCCATCGCTCTCCCTCCTTGTGGATATGACCCGTATAGCCACTTTGCTACTATGGAAGAATCGCAAAAGCAGTAACATCAATCCACATTCCTTTACTTATATTTATGCATGCTTTTTGCCGATCAAATTTTGGCATCGTTGTCGGGGAGGGAACAACTTTATTGCTTAATACTAAAGATTTTTCTTTATTTTTGTGTGTAGGAGAAGTAACAAGGAGCTAGCTATTACGGGAAGCAAGAGTGGTGGCCAAAGACACTGCACGAGGAATTCATTTGCCCTCAGAAAATTCATGTAAAAGCGAATTTTTTCGCTTGAAGTACTAACAGAAGCTCTTCTGCAGGGTTGCCAAAATCGCTCAAATTATTTTCTCAAATTTTTAGTTCCTTTGTATGCTTCACCTTTACACTTGTAATAATTCAACAGAAATCCATTTGTTACTAAATTGAAAATCGAATTAGACTCTTGCATTTATGGCACGTGTCTATTTTATATCATTTCAATTTCTGTTGAAGAGTGTTGGAGAAAGGTACGTATGCATTCATATAGAATAGGATCAACATTTTACGTGATTTATCACTTTGAGTATTATTTTGTGGTGAATAAACTGTACACTTGCACAATTGACATTAAGGGTAAACCCCCAAATAAACAAGATAAGGTGGGGATTTCATCACAATTCCTTAGCCCGAAAACCATCTCCAAGTACACTCACACAACCCAAGCCTTAACTAAAAATTGATAGACATTGGCCCTAGGGACATCTCGGACTCACTAAGAGATTAACCGAGGGTGGGAATTGCAAAAACTATACTCCTACAAAATCAGTGTCTAAGGAAAGAAGATTGAGAGGTAAAGCCTCGAAAGCTCCGTGGTTTGGCATAATTAAGGCCCGTGGCTCACGCCCGGATATGTCCCACTGAGTTTTGCCCTTTCCTGGCCGATTAGCTTGTAGTCGAGTTCCTGCAACAACCTCCCTCGGAGAATCGACCAGTTAGGAGTCGTCTAGGTTCAGGTACCTTAGACTAAGGCTTGGTGGTTGTTTCGCTTTCTTTTTGTTTGTTTTTATTCTTTTCGATTGTTTGTTGTCTATACGTTGTTTGTGGTGTGCTGTATGCAAGAGTAGGTGAGAGATCCCGTAACTTCCAGATTAACCATAAACACTTCTCTACCCTTGCATCCAGAACTGGTGATGGTATCGCTACAGGACAGGTTTTACCCGATCAGAACCTCACTGCCATCTTGTATAAAACTTCCTGAGGCGAATGAAAATAACTTTGAATTAAAGCCTTAATTCATCAAAACTCTTTCAAAATTTCATGGTTT
Source organism: Agave tequilana (assembly GCA_038442645.1). NCBI lineage: Eukaryota > Viridiplantae > Streptophyta > Magnoliopsida > Asparagales > Asparagaceae > Agave > Agave tequilana. Next base: position 98,127 of record JAVJIF010012207.1, on the reverse strand, counting down.
AGAATCGGAGGATGCATACTTCTTTGTTAGGAAATTTGAAGAAGTATGCTTCATGATGCGCGTCCCCAGCTAGGAGACAATGCCGTTAGGTTACGTTTCATTCCCTTCTCCCTAAAGAACCTAGCTAAGAGATGGTTGTACAGTTTGGCTATAGATTCAGTTACAACGTGGGATGATTTCGTCAAGGTCTTCTTGAAGAAATTCTACCCAATTCACAAAACTGCCCTCATCAGAAAGAATATCATGCAGTTTAGGAAAGGACAGAGCAAACCATTCTAGAGATACTTTGAACGATTCAAAGATCTCCTAGCTCAGTGCCCTCATCATGGTGTAGAGAAATGGCGCTAGTGCCAAATTCTCTATGATGGTTTGGATTATCAAATGAAAACCCTGTTAGAAACCATGTGTCAGGGAGAGTTCTTACAAAAGGATGAAAATCAGGGTTGGGATTTGTTTGAGGATTTAGCTAAGAAAACGCTGCAATGGGAGCCAGCCTCAAAAAAATCAAGGAATTCATAATCTATAGCTTCAAAAGGAGGGCTCCTATCCTTAGAATCATTCATACCTGCTGAAGCTAAGATCGCAACCCTGATGAGGAGAATAGAGGCTCTAGAAATAAAAGAGCCAGCCAATGCAACCAAATCAACCCACCACCAATTCACAATCCGGGTTGTTCATACTGTCAGGCACCGACCCATCTCTTTGAAGAGTGTCCTGTTTTTCGGACTCACCAAGTGCTATCGGAACACATGAATGCGGCCTACTCACGGCCGCCGCGTAATCCTTACTCACAAACGTACAATCTCGGTTAGAGAAATTACCCAAATTTCTCTTGGGCCCAGAACAATTCTCCTTCCCCAATTATCTCCACCATCCCAATCATCCAACGAATTTTCCCAGTCAAGCTCCATCTTCCTCCTACCAAATTCACCAATTGAGAAGAAATTAAATTTGAGGAGAGCATGGAGGCTTTTATGAAGTCCTAAACCGCCTTCATGCAAAATCAGGACAAAACTGAGCAACCATTCACAGGCTATATCGAGATTGAAAATGCAGATGAGTCAATTAGCTGACTTTCTAAGTGAAAGACCAAAGGGTACTTTACCTTGTCAGCCGTTAGTTAATCCTAATAACTCCAATCAAGCGTATGAAATTCAGGATCCTCAGATCAACCAGTGCAATATTGTTCATACTCTTCGATCAGGAAAGAAGGTGGACAATCAGGTCTACCAGCAGAAAAATTCTTCCCACATTGATCCTGCTCCTGCTTCCACATCTGCCAGCTCCCTCAATCTGCTCCACAAACGTCTGACAAAGACACAGCTGCTGAACAAGTTCATAAGCCTGTAGCACCCTTTCCTAATAGGCTTAGGAACAATAATAAGAACAAGTACATGGAGAAAATACTTGAGATGTTTAATCTGGTCAAACTGAATGTGCCTCTTCTTGACGCTATCCAATAAGTCCCAGCCTATGCCAAGTTTCTTAAGGATATGTATACGAGGAAGAGAAAGACAAATGTGCCTGAGAAAGTGTTCTTGGCAACCAACATAAGCGAAATTCTTCTGGTCACATTTCGGTAAAATACAAAGATCCCGGATGTCCTACAATTTCCTGCACCATAGGACAAACAAAAATTAGCAGAGCACTCCTTGACCTGGTAGCAAGTATTAACTTGCTACCTCTCTCAGTATACCAGCAACTTGGGCTGGGCGAGCTGAGTCCAACTCGAGTCACCATTCAGTTAGCAGACCGATCTGTGAAAATCCCCAAGGGAAAAATCACAGATGTCCTTATCTGGGTCGGGGATTTCATCTACCCCGTTGACTTCATTGTGCTTGAGACCCAACCTGTGTCAAGTCCACGGTCTCAAACTCCAGTCATCTTAGGGCGCCCATTCCTTGCTACAACCAATGCTATAATCAACTATAAGAACGGGTCCATGCGATTGACCTTTGGAGACATGACAAAGGATGTCAATGTTTTCAATCTTGAAAGAAAACCCAGGGATATAAATGTTAAGACTTTTGAGGTCAATTCTATTGAAAATTTGACCAGTGAGCATGAAGAAAGCATAGAAATGGAAACAGAGAGTGAGTTTGATCTGGAGTCTGAGGATTTCAATCTAGATCAGATCATAGACTCAGCAGTGGACTGGGCATCAAGCCCAAGTGTACCCCATCACAGGACCGAAATTTCAGATATCACCTCCAATGAATCCACTCCTTCCCTAGAGTTAAAAGCCTTAACTGAACACCTCAAGTATGCATACTTGGGCGGAAGAGAAACCCTGTAAGTCATCATAGCATCCCATTTGACTGAGCAACAAGAGGACAGCTTGATGTCTATTCTGAAGAGACATAGGGAAGCCATTGGATGGATAATGAAGGATATCAAGGGGATAAGTCCGGCCATAGTGCAACATAGAATTCACTTAGCCGATGAAGCGACTCCCAGGAAGGGCCCACAAGGCAGGCTTAATCCACTCATGCAAGAGGCTGTAAAAACGGAAATTTTGAAACTATTAGACAATGGGATCATTTATCCCATTTCTGATAGCCAATAGTTTAGCCCGGTTCATGCGGTCCCCAAGAAAGCTGATTTTACGGTGGTAGAGAATGAGCAGAAAGAGTTCGTACAAACAAGGCTGCCAACCAAAATTCGTGTTTGTATTGATTATAGAAAATTGAATGCGGCCACTCGTAAGGACCACTTTCCGCTACCCTTCATCGACCAAATGCTTGAACGCCTGGCTGGACATGAGTACTATTGTTTCTTGGATGGGTACTCGGGATACAATCAGATCCCCATTGCTGCAGAAGACCAGGAGAAGACTATGATCACTTGCCCATTCGAAACTTTTGTCTACCGACGCATGCCCTTTGGATTATGCAACGCTCCCGCGACATTCCAACGGTGCCTCCTCAGTTTGTTCTCCAACATGGTAGAATATTTTTTTAAGATTTTTTGGATGACTTCTCCATCTACGGAGATTCATTTGATCAATGTCTTCATCATCTAGAGTTAGTTCTGCAAAGATGCAAGGAAAAGAATCAAATTCTTAACCAGGAGAAATGTCATTTCATGGTGAGACAGGAGATTGTCTTAGGCCATGAGATTTCTAGGAGAGGAATTGAAGTAGACAAGGCAAAAGTAGAAGTGATTGCTAAGGTTCCACCCCCCAAAAGCATCAAGGATATTAGATTCTTTCTAGGACATGTTGGGTTCTACTGACGGTTTATTAAGGACTTTAGCAAAATCGCTAGGCCCTTAACCAACCTGCTCGCAAAGGACGTGCCCTTTGATTTTAACGAAGTATGTTTCAAATCATAGGAGAAGCTTAATCAAGACCTTGTATCTGTGCCTATTATTTCTGCTCCAGATTAGGCATAATCGTTTGAAATCATGTGCGATGCCTCTGATTTTGCTATCGGCGCTGTTCTTGGACAGCGCATCGACATTAGGTAGCACGTGATCTACTACTCGAGTTGGACCCTGAATGACGCCTAACAGAATTATACAACGACCGAGAAGGAATTCTTGGCCATTGTCTTTGCGTTAAAAAAGTTCGGCCCTACTTGTTAGGATCAAAGACGGTGATTTTTACGGATCACTCGGCATTGAAATACCTCATGACCAAGAAGGAAGCGAAAGCCCGATTAATTCTATGGATCCTTCTGCTTCAAGAATTTGACCTAAAAATTCAGGATAAACGAGGTATAGAAAATGTGGTTGCTGATCATCTATCACGAATTCCGAACGCACCTCTCATACAAGCTCCGATCAATGAGGATTTCCCAGACAAGCACATCCTGGCCATTTTCAAAGAACCATGGTATGCAGACTTAGTTAATTATCTGGCCATTGGACTAATACCCGCTGAGTGGACAAAGCAAGACCGGTGTCGTTTCTTTGCCCAAGTATGGTACTTCTTTGAGAAGAGCCGTATTTTTTTAAGTATTGTCCCGACCAGATTATTCGACGATGCATACCAGAGAAAGAACAGAGGAGTGTGCTTAACTTTTGCCATGAACTTGCATACGACGGACATTTTGGTCCCCGCAAAATCGCAGAGAAAGTTTTACAAAGTGGGTTTTACTGGGCCACTTTGTTCAAAGACTCATTCCACTTTTGCAAATCATGTGCAAATTGTCAGAAGATTGGGAAAATTTCGAGAAGATACATGATGCCCTGGAACCCGATTCTCGAAGTCGAAATTTTTGATGTTTGGGGTATCGATTTTATGGGACCTTTCCCAAGTTTCTTCGGTGACCAGTTTATCTTGGTTACTATAGATTATGTCTCTAAATGGGTAGAAGCTATGCCTACAAAGACCAATGGCAACAAAGTGGTTGTCAAATTTCTCAAGGAAAATATCTTCTCCTGATTTGGCACCCCCAGAGCGATAATTAGTGATAATGGGTCGCATTTCTGCAATAGAGTTTTTGAAGCTCTGATGCAGAAATATTCCATCACTCACAAGTTATCTACTCCGTATCATCTCCAAACAAATGGGCAAGTCGAAGTGACCAATCGACAAATCAAGCTCATTTTGGAAAAGACTATTGGACAAAACCGAAAGGAATGGTCGGTCAAGCTAAACGATGCGTTATGGGCTTACCGAATCGCTTTTAAGACGGTCCTGGGGATGTCTCCTTATAGAATCATATTTGAAAAAGCCTGTTATCTGCCAGTCTAATTAGAACACCGAGCCTTACAGGCTATAAAGCAACTCAATTTCGATCTGACCAAAGCCGGTGAACTAAGGAGACTGCAGCTCTCAGCGTTGGAGGAGATACAGAACGAGGCTTACGAGAACGCACGGATTACAAAAAGCAGGACTAAAATTTTTCATGACCAGATCATCAACCGGAAAAAATTTGCCCCGGGAGACAAGGTTCTGCTTTACAACTCGAGGCTTCACATTTTCATGAGGAAGCTGAAAACTCGTTGGTCTGGACCATTCCTTGTGCACACCATCTTCCCACACGGTGCTGTGGTTATTGTCGATCCTAAGAGTAATACGGAATTCAAAGTGAATGAGCAAAGACTGAAGCCATTTTTGACCATTGAGCTCCCAGGCTGAAATTGTACTGAGCCTTTTCGCGCCGTCATACGTCTGACCATAGCCATCCACACACCACCCAAGAAAAAATTATTTTTAGGGGTTCTTTCTACTTATTGTTTATATGCTTCCCCCTTATATACTTGTAAATACCCTTTTTGAAAATTTCATTTTCTACCCCTATTTTTTACTCTCTTCTCTCTCTCCCTTAGCCTATTTGCACTTGGCCGGCCCGAGTCGACAGAGACAGTGATATCTTTTCTTCCCCCTATTTATTGTATTTGCATTTACATGACTAGCATTGGCGACAATGCATTAGATAGGTGTGGGGGGGGGGTGCTAACATTCTTTCTTTTCTTTTACTTAAATAATAATAATAATAATAATAAACCTCCTGAACGAAAAAAAGAATTTTTATACTCTTTATAAAAATGCCAAAATGTTGTAAGAATTAAGGGAACCTTATTAAGGAATCTTTATTTTAGCCTAAATAAAAAAGAGACATTGATTTGACTAAGAGTTGGGAGGGACAAGGAAAATAACTCATACCTTTTATTTAGCCTTAATAGAATATGCATAAACCACACACACGCGCGCTTGGGATTTAGAGACACAACTTTGAATAACACAAATATATATATATATATATATATATATATATATATATATATATATATATATATATATATTATATATATATATATATATATATATATATATATATATATATATATATATATATATAAGCTGGATAATTGTGCCTTAAGAAGTATGATTACTCACGCCAAAAAAATAATAATATAAATAAGTAAATCTTGATTTCGTGGCGTACTCTACTTGCATATTTGACCTGAGGGGTGTTTGTCCACCTGGTGCCCTAAAGCCATCTGGTTTGGGAGTCATCAGTTTGATATGTGTTATATGAGTAAAGTAGAAAGCCAAAAGAAATCAGGAATAAACATATAGATAAACATTAATAAAATTAAATGACATTCAAGGTTGAGTTGGGAAATCCCAAGCACATCACACTTACACATTATACATATCTATCTAGAGCAAAATAAAAGAATGAGTTTGAAGTATAAGATCCTTTCTAAATTCAAAGAAAAATCATAATTTCTTCTTTTATAAAGGCTAAAGTATAAGAGGACTTATGAGGGTTAAACCTAATTCTTACATCATTTGGTCATTTTTACTTAGATGATTGAAAGTTCTTTTTCTTTTAAAGAGGTTTGCTGACAACTAACATTTTTCTTCATTTATTGAATTTGTGGGTGCAATCCGCTGAAAACTCTCAGGAGATAACACTCCTTCTCTAGGGGAAACCTAGAGGTTTAAAGGCTTATTGCACATGCTCAGTACAATCGCGTCAACTGCGAAAGTGGTGTAATAATTCTCTTATTTTTATTTTGCTCGGGACGAACAAAAAGATAAGTGCGGGGGTGTGATTAGTCTCTAATATTGCATAATTTTTACCACATCTGCACATTTATCTTATATAAAATATTACTAATAATGGCTTACTTGTGTGATCCTAGGTCCATGATGTGCAATGAAGAAGAAGACCCTAAATCACCATTTAATGGATGATTAAAGGCCTACAAAGTAGCCATTGATTTTAGGGGGTGATTCTGTCAGACCTGGGGATCAAATCAGAAATTCAGAAAATCCAGCTGACAGGGGACCAAAGCGACTGCACGTAGCAGGCGGCGCACGATCCAGAAGATCCAGCTGACAGGGGACCAAAGCGACTGCACGTAGCAGGCGGCGCGCGGCACCGCTCTGGTACAGCCGCATAAACACGGCTCTGGACGGTTTTCGCGGCCGTACTGGTGCGGCCGCGCCAATGCCTCGGGCCAGGGGTTGCCCCCTGGCCCCTTTTCCCTGGTGCCTATAAATACCCCCCTTAGGGGATCTTCAGGGAGATATCCAGAGTTTAGGAGTTGTTGTTTTTTTGTTTCTAGGAGTTATAATGTTTGTTTCTTTCTTATTCTTGTTTTACTTTAACCATTAGAGTGAAAGAGAGAGAGTATGCAAAAGTTGTGTCTGAAGGTGACAAGCTTATACAAGTAATTACTTCTCTTTCCATTTACTTGGTGTTTTCATTTGTTTCTACCTCTTTGTTTTAGCAAAACACCCTTTCTCTTTACCTCTTCTCTCTTGTTGTTTCTTTTACTATCATGTCTGACTAACTCTCTTATTACATGGCGAACTAACTATTAACCCATTAATCTCTAACAACTTGATTGATAACCCAAATGAGACAATAGTGTAAAACAAGCCTTGTGCAAACGAGAGCTATGACATCTTAAGACGAGAGTTCTAACTCTAACTTACTCACAAGTATTCTTTCTTATATTTCATGCTTAACAGGTTTTGATGATCTATGGATTGTAAACTTTACTTGTTTTTTATAAGTCAGAGATATTCCTATTAACTTTGCCGATACCATTAATGCACTTGTTTCTTCCCTTATTCTCGTCTTCAATTGGATCTTGATAAGGGAATGTCCAAGTTTTGCCGAGTAAAGTTAAGTTAAAGGAAGGACTTTTATTCGGTCTCCAACGTGAATAGTTCCTATACATAAAGGTTATGCTTACCTATGATCCATTGTGAGGCTACATCTTCAAGAAGTTAGGGATTAGTGGGAGCACTTAGTAGAAAGTTAGCCATGCGTTTTTACCATTAAGAAAATTCACTTTTACAAACCAACAAACCAATCCAAATAATTCTTGAAACAACACTTGTTTTCATTTCAATTCTTTATTTGAAATAAAGAACTCTCTCTTTACTTTGAACAAAGAAGCCGCATCAAAGCTTCCATCGCTCTCCTCCTTGTGGATATGACCCGTATTGTCACTTTGCTACAACGGAAGAATCGCAAATGCAGTAACATCGACCCAATTCCTTTACTTATATTTGTGCATGCTTTTTGCTGATCAACGTGCTATGTTATTGACGCTGACACTTTGTATAACTTGCTGTTGGGATGACCGTGGATTCACCGCAATTCCATCGTCCCCTCTACTTTCCATCAAGTCATGAAGTATGTTGACGGAGATGAAAAAGTCCGAATGTTGATTATCGAAAGGCATCCATTCAAAGGGGTAGAGAATTACTTTACAGACTCCCTCTTGTACTAAGATTCTTCAAAAACAGATAAGAATCCCCTGTCAGAAGAACTAGACTCTGATAATGAAGCTGAGGTCGAGCCAGAAACAAAAGAAGAATGTCTTTGGGAGCTAAATCCTTTTGTAATGAGCATTAATAAGCTCGATGTCAATAACACCGCCAATGATGTAGGCAAGTGGTATATTAAAGAAGAGTTAGATTTGGCTTATTTTTCTGTGTTTGTTTCGATTTTGTACCATCAGATTCTAGTACCGTTGTAGATGATGATTCCTGGTCGGCAATAGATGCCCTGACATCATTGCATGCACCGGTGAGATCATCTCTCATGGCATATCAAACCATCAGCGATGTGCAAGAAACCTTCTTCGAGGTCCCAGCAAGTCAAAAAGGTCAAAAATTGATCTTTTTCGGAAGAGTAGAGTCCAAACCAATGATTCGCGAAGACTCGGAAAGCGAAACTGAACTCCCTCAGTTCTCTCATTATGAGCCAAATGTACTCAAGATGATGGAGAAAATGGGGTATGACCTAACAAGTGGTCTTGCTTGAACTTCGGTAAAGGAAGGCGAACACTGCTTCGACCGTTCGTTCCAAAAGGGAAAGCCCCTGACTATTATCACCAAACTCGGAGGGAGTTAGGCTATGTGTCAACTTTAATCCCGTCAGCCTCTGTGTCTGATGAGTCATTATATCATGACCACTTATCAGGCATGTCATCATGGGAGTTAGATGTCATGTTGGCAACATCTTCAAAGACCTTTCAGTAAACATGATTTCAACAAGCCACCCGAAAGATGGAGATGAAGAAATAATCTAATCGATACGGATCCCTGGATCAAACACCTAAATGCTCTTTGGGATATTCGCTTTGAACAACGTGAACCACCCACCGAGGATAGGGTAATTCAGATCAATCTGGGGGATGAGGCTAATCCTAAGCCCATCTTCATAAGCGAAAGCTTATCACCTCCCTAGAAAGAAGATCTCATATGTCTCGTGCGAGAGTATATAAATGTCTTCACTTGGACTTACGAGGATATGCCTGGGCTTGATCCTCACGTGGCTATGCATTACCTCAACATCAATCTGGACGCAAAGCCCATCAAGCAGCAGTGACAGTTTCATCCAAAGATAATGGAAGCGATTCAATCGGAAGTCACGAAGCTTATAGACTCCGGTTTCATTAGGGAAGAACAACACCCTGATTGGGTAGCTAATATTGTCCCCGTCACCAAAAAGAATGGGAAGATCCAGGTTTGTATTGATTTCCATGATCTAAATGAAGCTTATCCTAAAGATGAGTTCCCTCTTCCAATCATGAATATCATGATCGACAATACGTGTGGGTTTGAACGAATGTCTTTCATGGATGGATTCTCTGGATACAATCAAATCAAGATGTACCCTGACGATGAGAAGCATTCATCCTTCAAGCCAGCACTAGGGGTGTATTGTTATATTGTGATACCTTTCGGATTGAAGAATATGGGGGCAACATATCAGAAAGCTATGAATACAATCCTCTATGAGCATATATGCAAAACAGTGGAATGCCACGTAGATGATATTGCAGTGAAGCCGTGCCAAAGATGATCACATAGCAAATTTGAAAACAATGTTCGATATCATGCGGGCGCATTAATTAAAGATGAATTCCACCAAATCCTTTCTGAGGGTAACGGTAAATTTCTCAGATTTGTGGTGACATTCAAAGGAATTCACCTCGACACAGAGAAAGTTCGCGCCATCTAGGAGATGCAACCTCTAAGGAACCTTAGAGATCTTGGAGGATTATAAGGACGACTAGCCTATATCTGGAGGTTTATCGCAAATCTCTCAGGGTGATATCAACCCTTCACCAGATTGATGAAGAAAGGTGTCTCATTCGTCTGGAATGATGCTTGCCAACAAGCATTCGAGAAAATCAAGTGGTACCCCACGCATCCGCCTGTCCTTACAGCTCCGGTGTCAGGAAAGCCTTTCCTGATATATGTTCGAGCTATGGATTATTCTCTAGGAGCTTTATTAGCCCAGAATAATGATTAGGGGCACGAGCAGGCAATCTATTACCTGAGTAGAACCATGATCAAAGCTGAACATCGATACAACCCGATCGAAAAAAATGCTTGGTGTTGGTGTTCGCTGTCCAAAAGATGCGACACTACCTGGTGGGCTAAACCATACATGTCATATCAAAAGTCAATCCATTAAGATTGCTGATGACGAAGCCACCATCAGTGAATGGTTTATTGGCGAAATGGGCCATATTGCTCTCTCAATATGAGATGCAATTTCTGCCACAGAAAGCTGTAAAGGGACAGGCAGTGGCAGACTTCTTGGCTGAACAAGCAGATCCAAGAACGACCAAACTCTATGAAAAGCTCCTAGATGAGATCGCTGAAGTTTGCATGACCCAAACATCTTTTAAAGAAGAGGTATGGCAATTCTTCTTCGACGACGCATCAAGAACCGGTCCTCGAGGAAATATTGTAGCGAGAGTGGGGGTAGTATTTGTCTCCCCACAGAACTACGAAATCCCTCGTGCATTCTCATTAACTGAGCCATGTTCCAATAATATAACGGAATACAATGCTCTCTTGATTGGGATGCAAATAGCCGGTAAGATTAGCGTTAAAAATCTCAAAGCGTATGATGATTCAAAGCTCATCGTCAATCAGGTTCGCGGGAAGTACTAAGTCGACATGAAGACTTAGTACCCAATCATAATGCAACCATTGAAAATACACCTAGAGGGGGGGGGGTGAATAGGTGTAAGGCTAATTTAATGAACAATAATGCAGAATTAAAAACTTATTGCAACACACTTAGTGTCACCAACGAGTGTAGCCAAATTTCCGGTGAAGGGCTCTGGACTAACTCCTCTGAATTCCTCTAAATAAGAGTTGAGGTGCTATGTAAAGCTCTCTTAGTTATCACAAGTATGGTCACATACAAACAACACAAGCATGTATATGATATGGCAACATGATGCAATGCACAATGTAAGAGAGAGTTAGAGAAAGTGGATCAAACGCAAACACCAAAATATGTTTCGAGGTTCGAGCACACAGCTCTACGTCCCCGCCTTCACACAGAAGGATTTCCACTAACTTGTCCACACAGGACTTCCCACACAGGGAACCTCCACTGAGGATTTGGGTAAATACAATCGGGAGTACACAACTCCTCTCTCTAACAAATACAACCTCTACACTTAGAGGTAAGGCACTAAGCCAACACAATATCAACCTCACAAATGAGGGATAGGCACAAAGCCAACACAAACAACAATCACCTCATACTTGAGGGATTCCAACACAATCTTCACCTCACACTAGAGGGAGCCAAACACCACTTCCACAATCACCTCACACTTGAGGGATAACAACTCAATCACCTCTCACTAGAGGGATATCATAATGAATGGAAGGTTTACAACTTGGTGGTCTAACAACCACAAACCAACTCTTTTCTCACTAAACAATGATCCTATAGATAGGATAGTTAGATAAGCTCAAGTGTGAGAAATAAAGAGTTTGGAAATCAAAAACACAAAGAAAATACTTGGAAAAACTTTTAGGATATAAAGGAAATGAAGAACAAAAATAAATCCTAAAGACTTCTCTTTTTCTTTGATTGTTCCAGCTCTTTAAAACAAATGAAGATAGATCTTTTTGGCTCTAAAAACTCTTTTGAAAACTTGTATTAAAACACTTGTAAAGATGAAAATTTTGCTCTTAAAATTCTTATACAAAACAATCAAGAAATGGGGTATTTATACCCACATTTCAAATCTGCCCGTTAGCAGCTGAAAAGGGCCAATTTGCCCTTCTAGTCGACGGCCGGTCGACCGGCCAATGGTCACATTTTTGACCGTTGAGCCCAGCGGTCGACCGCCTGGTCGACCGAGCCTGGAACCAGAGAGCAACGGCTCTCTGGTCGGTCGACCGAGCTGATACAGAGAGCAGAGCTCTCTGCTGGTCGACCGGGTCGGTCGACCGGGGCCATTTCCAGAGAGCAGAGGCTCTCTGGCGGTCGACCGGCCCATCAGCCTGGCTGCGTGCACATTCTGTGCACGTCGGTCGACCGGCCCGGTCGACCGCTTACTGCTACGGTCGACCTGGCCGGTCGACCGGGTCGGTCGACCGGGCCGGTCGACCAGTCCAGCCTAATTAGGGATAGGAAAACTTGATATTTTGACTTCAATAAAATCCCATAAAATCACATAAATTCCACAAAAATCAGTTCTTATTATATCCTTGAAATACAAACATGTGTGACAAAAATTCAACACATATTTCAAACTTTTTGAACCATTTTTGTGAATTGGAAGATTTGCCTAAAACCAAAAACTGTATTTTCCGAAACTTGAATTTTTGAAATAGAAATCCGATTTTTTCAAAATACATGTAAATACAAAATATGATATTTAAACGACTTTGAAGCATATAGTATATGGATAGAATCCAATATACATGAAAGGTATTATATCTATGTTTTTGACATTAAATCCTAAAATAAGTTTTGTTAAAATTCAAAACTCCAAACACATGAATAGTGTATCAAAATAAGTTTTTCTAAGTATATGAAGCATAGATGTATATAGATCAAATCTAATATACATTAAACCATGTAAACTTGTTTTGATTCTATCTATTCATGAAAACCAAGATCGGTTAAACTGAAAATCAAAACCAATAAACATGAAACTTGTGTGTGTTGTGAACTTGAGCATATCAACACTATCTACCTTTAACACAAGATCTAAACAAACTTAAACTAAACAAACCGATGTCTTCTTGTCTCCAAGCCGACTCGATCCAAACGCGATTCCCCGAGCTTGACTCCAACCGAGTGCTAGATGTGAACTTGACACTCGAGCTCTTGAATCACCATGTGAAAGCTCCAAAACACCTTTGTTGAAGCTAATCACCTACTAATAACTTGATTAAATATCTGAAACTAAATATTACATGATTATTAGTAAACTATAACTACATGAGTTAATCATCATCAAAACTAGAGTGGAAAGCCTACATAGCGGGAAAGTTCAGAAACTTGTATATCGACCATGTACCTCGCTAGCAAAATGCGCATGCAGATGCACTGGCGTCCCTTACTGCTTCCTTGGCTCTTCCAGCCGGAGCGACATAGAAAGTACTTGTCTATAACTATGACTTGTACTGTCCAAAATTTGCCCTTGAAAATAACCAAACGCCAGCAAGAGACCTTCAAGTCAAAGAAGCCTTAAAGACTTTAGCGGGTCCAGAGCTCAGGGATTGGCGATTCTCATCGACTACACATTGTACGACATACTATCCGATGACCCTAAAGAGGCGGCTGCCATTAGAAAAAAGCCCCTAAATTCTACACAATGAGATTACAAGACTCTGTATTGCCGATCGCATGATGGAATACTCCTCCGTTGCCTATCATAAAAAGAGGCACAGGAAACAGTCAAAGAGGCTCATGACGGTATGTGCGGAGATCACCAACCTGGTCCAAAGCTTGGAGATCGACTCTGAAGACTGGGATATTATTGGCCGAAGATGATCCCTGACGCCATCGCTTACGCTAAGCGATGCCACACCTGTCTGATCCATGGCGACTTCATTCATCAAGCACCAGGACATCTTCGTCTTACGCCTTCTTCCTGGTTAATTGAGAAGTGGGGAATGGACATAGCTGGTCCTATCAGCCCACCTTCATCCAAAGGGCATCAGTTTATCTTAGCCATAACCGATTACTTCTCTAAATGGGCGGAGGCTATCCCTCTGAAGGAAGTGAAGACATCTGACGTGATCAAGTTTATAAAATATCACATAGTCTACCGCTTTGGTGTGCCATGATGGATCGTCCACGATAACGAGCCTAAGTTCGTCAGCCAAGCATTCCATAGATTCTGCAACAAGTTTAAAATCCAAAGTCTGTCTTCAACGTCATACTATCCAACCATTAACGGCCTTGCAGAAGCTTTTAATAAAACTATTGGGAAGCTTCTCAAGAAGTACATCTCAAAAAGTCAATGCGACTGGGACGATAAATTAGGTGAATGCTTGTGGGCTGGGCTTATCGCACAATAGTGAGAACCCTGACGAAAGCTACACCGTTCTCTTTGGTATACGGGTGTGAAGCCGTACTCCCACTAGAAATCTAGATTCCATCTCTGTGCGTCGCCTTGACAACGGAGATGATAGATGAGTAGAAGCATTGACTGCGACTCCAGGAGATGGAAACTTTGGACGATAAGGCCTGCAAGCTCAACAGCAAATCCAGCTTTATCAAGCTCGAATTTCTAGAGCCTTCAACAAGAAAGTTAAGAAGCAGACTTTCAAGAAAGGAGACCTCGTCTTGGCTGTCAAAAGACCCATGGTGATGACACATAAGTTGAAAGGAAAATTCTACCCTAAGTAGGAAGGACCATTTGTGGTAGAGTCAGTCTACTCGAATGGAGCATATCGCCTGATAAATCCAGAAGGCGATATACTTATGATGCTCATTAATGGCAAATTTTTGAAGAAATACTACCCTTGATCATGCTAACATTAAACCTCTGATTATTAGGTTGAGTATGTATGATGCTTGCATAGAATGCATTCCCCTACTATAGAATTCTTGATTAAAGACTATGTTCTGATCAACACGAGCATAATAGTCCTCTATTCGGCGACAAGGGGAACCAGCGTCGATGACCAAACATCGAAGGAGTTTTAACCGGCGCATAAGAAGCTGGTTAAGAGGAATAGTCGGGTGAACAACACATGAGAGTACAGTGCAATTCTCGATAGAATTGAACCAATAAAGACTTGGTAACCGAGTATTAGTTTTGTCACTCTTCTTTAGAAACTATCAAATTCCAATGCCCTCAACGGCTAAGGATAAAGAAAAATATTGGCTTTTAAGTCCAATAGAAATTCTCGATAACTCATCATGCTGAGGGGAATAGCATGGCTAACCCAACTCAAACTGTAGTTGGTAAAGGCATACTAAATCTGTTGATAGCTGAGTGTTTGCTAAAAATCCTAAGCGACTTGGTCCCACCTCCAAAATCCCTTACCAATTTCCTTTCATGGAATGGTAGGATCACAAAAATATCTGTATTCATTTTCCCGGTGAAATAAACACAAACTTGTCATATTAACAGTAAATCTCTGACAAGCTATTTTTTTAATCCCTAACTGAGTTTATCAAGTTAACAGTAATCCTCTGACAATTCATTCTATTTCTCACCAAAATTCCTGCCAATTTCCTCCCATGGAGTGGTAGGTCCATAAACTCAATTACTGTTATGTTAACACCACACCTCTAATAGTGAAAAGTTTTAATACTCCTCAGCGAGTATGAACTTTCACTTGATGACTCCCTTACACGGAGTCACAAGTTTTTAAAATTGTCAAGTTAACACTACGCCTCTCACTTGTCAATTCTCCTTAAGAGAATGACAGGTCCTCAAAATTGCTCATATCGCAAGTCAACTCTTGTCATGTTAATAGTACACCTCTGACAAATTACTGTTAAATTTAATATCACACCTCTAATAATGATTGTATCGCCCCGATCCCGCGGGTACGGAGACGTTACTGCGACGTATATACGCAGGTCGGAAATACCCACACGTATATACGCTAAGCATCAGTACATGCAACAATCAGAGGCGGAAGCACAATGGTAACATACAATCCAGCAATAATAACACCAGTACACAGTTATCACAAGGCATGATATGATATCTCGAGAATGTATGATCACTAAGAAGTACAAAAGCAGGATGTATAATATGAAATATAGGAAAGTACTCACGAGTAGCAAGGTGAGAATCTCGCGAGCCGATCATGAAGAGACGGGAAGGAAGAGGGTCCGGACAGACAACTGCTAATCCACGCTCCCGCTGCGCCACTCTGATCAGGTACAGCAAGGCTATGGTCCAGACTCCAGATCTGGACATGAGGATCCAGGGTTGTTAGCAACCCCAGCGAGTACATAGAATAAAGTCAGATGGCGTGCATAACAGGCACACGTGTACATGATCAAGTGATGTGGTCCAGACATGCAGGTACAGGAAATGACAAGTAATATAAGGGAAATGACAGTAAATCCGAGATTAAGTAAATACATGTATATCAGTAAATCTGAATCGGAAAACATGCATGAAAAACGGTATAGAGAGTATAGGTACACATAATCATGCGACAAAATATGGCAACATGTGATAAATACACTAAACACGCGATAAATAAGTATGGACAATTCTAGTTGTATAAGCTCGGATTATGGATTCATGGAGTGATACGTCAAGGGGATAATCCAAACAAGGAAACCCTTATCTATATACTACATATCCAGTGTCACCATCATCTGAGTTCATACAACTTGAGTTGCCCTCAGGGTAACAGAACTAGAGTGTGTTTGGAGTAACCATGGTATCACAGAGGTCATGTGTTATAAAATAGGGTATCAACTCAAAGCATAATACTGTAACTGGAGAATACACAGATGTTGCATTTTAATTGATCCAATAATAATAATCAGTACCGTTTGATATTTTAATCGCCTCCCTACCAGCGCCTCACATCACCGATAGTCCATACCAGAGTTCGCACTCTGTAGAACTTACCCGGGTCTGATATGTGAGTATCAGGACCCGAACAAAGGAGAGACCAAATATCACACGTTCCTAACATTATTACTGTTTGGTTGTTTTATGTTATTCATCCGATTTATATGCTTTTGTATGTGCTACCGGTACACATACATCCACTTATGAAAAAGATGAGTTATTATTTGAAAACTGATAAATCTGATGGCTCATATTTATAGTGGGTCCCGTCTCTGCTCGGGACTAGCTCAGGAGTACAGGCTACTGCTTCCGGGGACTTATCATTACGCGCCCCACACGACACTTCCGATTCAGGCTACTGCTTCCGGGGACTTATCATTACGCGCCCCACACGACACTTCAGATATATCACCATTATAAATATGACATCATACCAGTTTCCATCAGTTTCCCCCACCCAGTGTAAGTTGCGTATTTTTATTATATATATTGCCCAAAGATAATGTCCACAAGTGTATACAGTATAACCACGATTATCCAACTACGGGAATTAACAGGAGTATAATAGCAGGAGTATAATATCAAGAGTCACCCTTTTTCAGGGGTTCAGGAATACATGAGTCCAGGAGTTCAGGTGATACAGGAGTACAGGAGATACATGAGATACAAGAGTGCCAGATGTCTGGTCACATAATAATCATGAATATGCCAGGTAATACAGGTACCAGGTGTCAGGTGTTATATATCAGGTGGCAATTATAGCATGTCAAATACCGGTGTCATATATCAAGTGTCAAATATAGCATGGCAAGTACCGATGTCAGGTATCATATGTCAAATATAGCATGGCAGGTACCGGTGTCATATATAGCATGGCAAATATCGGTGTCAAATATATCATGGCAAGTGTCGGTGTCAAATATAGCATGGCAAATATCGGTGTCAAGTATATCATGGCAAGTGTCGGTGTCAAATATAGCATGGTAAGTATCGGTGTCAGATATCATCGGTCAAATATAGCATGGCAAATATCGGTGTCCGGTATCATGTGTCAAATATAGCATGGCAAGTACCGAGTGTAACATATCAGTGTCGGTGTTATACATATCAACTTACACATCATGTATAAAAAGCAGGATAACAGTTGTTAGACATGAAATGATGGTAATAGAACATGAAATATCAAAAGAAATGTACTCGCATAATGATAAAATGGATGCATGTTCAAAAGAAACTGTACTCGCCTCAATACCGGAACGCAATACTGAGTAATATCCGGGAAATTCACGAACACAACGAGCAAGCCAATAATCCCAATAAATATATATAATAATATAATAATATATATATGAATATATTTTTGAGAGAATAAGAAAGGAGAGAGAGAAAGAGAGTTTTAGAGAGAGAAAGTGTAGAGAGAGAAAGAGGGGTTTCTTGAGAGAGAAATCCTAGAGAGAGAAAATCTAGAGAGAGAAAGAGAGATTTCTAGAGAGAGAAAGTGTAGAGAGAGAGATTTCTAGAGAGAGAAAACCTAGAGAGAGAAAATCTAGAGAGAGAAAGAGAGGTTTTAGAGAGAGAGTCTAGAGAGAGGGGTTAGAGAGACTAGAGAGAGAAACTGAGGAGAGAGGAAATTAGTAAAGAGGGAGAGGAATTGTAGAGAGAGGAGAGAGAGAGCAGAGAGAGGAAGAGAGAGAGAGAAGGCAGGTAGAGAGAGGACAGGGGGCAGCAGCCCCCCTTCTCTCACGCACAGGGGGCTGGAAGCCTCCTGGCCGGGCATGGTTGCCGGCCGCCGGCGGAGCGCCGGCGGGGCGCCAGCGCTGGGGTGGCCGGTGGCCACCCCAGGGGAGAGACAGGGATGGGGCTGCTACCCCCTCCCTCCAACAGGGCCACGGCCAGGGCTGTTACCCTGGCCTAGCCAAGCTCTGGCCGCGGCCAGAGGGTGAGCTGGGGAGGCCACGCCGGCCCTCAGTGGCCGGCGCAGGCCAGGGGTGGCCGGCGCAGGCCCCAAAAGAGAGGGGGAAAGGGGAGGGAGAAGGAGAGAAAGGGGAGAAGAGAGAGGGGGCTCCGCCCCTCCTCCGCCTACGTACAGGGGGCCTGCAGGCCCCGTGGCCGCGGTCAGCCGCCAGCGACTCGCCGGGGCGCGTAGCCCCCCCACCGGGGCGCCGGATCTGAAGAAGGGGGCGGCTGTCGCCGGGCTCCAGAAAAAGGAAAAAAAGAGAAGGGAAAGGAAGAAGAAAAGTAAAAGGAAAATAAAAAAGGAAAAAATGAATTGATTGAAAAGAAATAAGGGGGAAGTTTAATTAAAAGGAAATTTTTGATGTGATGGGACATGGGTTGGTAGATGATGTGATTGGGGGGAAGTGGGCTGTCAGAGTTGACTTTGGGAGGGGAAGAAAATGAAGAGTGAAGGGAAAAATAATATTATTTAAATAAGGTAAAAATTTGACTGTTTCAGAATCGCTCCGAAAAATTCTCAAAAATAGAAATTAATATTTTAAGATGCTCGGTGAAATCGGATTCGAGAAATTCAATGTAGATTTCAAATTAAAAATCTTGGAATCTTCCAGCGGTACTAGTCGACACCAAAACCGGTGGATTTTCGATAAATTCGAAAAAATCTCAAAAATGAATTTAGATAGAAAATGAAATTATAAGAAGTAACATGAAAGCCGTTTTGAAAATTTAATCCCATTTGAAAATTAAAAATCCGGGAATCAGTCAGCGATGCCGACCGACCGGTTTTGGAGATTTTACTAATAATTCTGAAAAATTTCAGAAAATCATGAAAAATCTAAAATATTGTAAAACGATGTTTAAAATAGAAATCGGTCAAATCGGGTTACCAGAAATGCCAATTCGAGCAATGCACTTGGTTTGGGCCCCGGTTCAGACTAGGGCTGACTCCGAGTCCACGAATCTAAATCCAATAGAAAACAATCACACTAATAATCATAAAACAAAAACAAATACAAGATAAATCAAAGAAATATTGTTGACTGAGATTTCCTGCACACAAAATTTGAATATTAGATCTGAGAATTAGAGGTGTGCGAGGTGCTCAATTCTAATCCGCTGTAGCAAGGCTATGCGGGTCGTGATCCTCAGGGAGGGACTGCGATGGAAGCGTTAAGCAAGTTTCTCTAAAGTTTTTATCTTTTTTATTAGTTATGATGGTGGTATTTACAATGGGTGGTATTTACAGTGAAGTGGAAGAGAAGAATTTAGGAAGATGTGGATCTAAACTAAAGGAAGAAAAGAAAGAAAGATTACCTCTTCAGTCTGCTTACCGTTTGAACCGTTGCGATGATTTACCTTTTCTTGGAAGGCGTACAAGCATGGCGTATAGGATCGTCCGCCTTCCTAACTATGAAATAAAAGCAACTTTGAAGACCTGTTCATCGCCATAGGCCATCAAGGGCTCTTCCTCGGCTAGGTATTCTCGAAGCAGTTGGTTCTCATGGTGGGCAAGACATTAGAGAACAAATAGAAGGAAGTAAATACTGAGATACACAAGATTAAATAAGAAGAAAAGAAAATAAAACAATGCAAAAATAAAGCAAACCTCGATTTGATTATTAAACAATGGTGGAAAAATAGAACTTACACCGACTGTCACCATCAGTACAAGTAGATCCCTTCCTCCATGAATACATCATCTCCTCTCAGCTTTTACAAAATGAAAATAGAAATTTACAATGGGGGAAATAAAATCTAACCTAGAAGAAGAAAAACCTAAAAACCCTAGCTTTTGGCCCTTGGCTCGCCTCTGGACGCTCTTCTCGGTTGCACTGCATGGGGTATTTATAGGAGCAGAAGGAGGTAGAGTCCCAATACAACTCTCCCACGAAAGCTGATCCCCAGACTCGTCAGAAATGCCGCGGAAATGGGAAATTTACGGCGGAAACGCGGCACTTTTGTAGCCAAATTCCACGCGCTTTGGCGCGTGGCCTTCTCTGGTCCGTCCATCTGGGTTTATCCTTCTAGAAATTGCATCCTGGCTCTTAATCTTTGGATTTGGATATAACTTGGGAATCAAGTTACCTAGATCCCAAATCTTTTCCACGAATTTCCTTCTCTTCTTTTAGCTTTTATCCTCATCCTGCAAGTGTTTAGGGTTGAATAGAAGTCTATCCTTCCCTCTTCTTTGTATTAGCAACTTTGGCCCTTGTGTATTTGCAATTTTGACAATTGATATTTGCACTTTAACACCTGGGCTTCAACTGTGGGCTTTTGGGCTTCATTAAGCTTTATTTATTATAAAAATAAGAATTCGAGGCCTGCACACAATAAATTACAAATTATTAATAAATGTGCAGAATTAAATGAATAAATATGAAAATGTGATGGTAAATATGATGATAAAAATGCACTTTTCACTACCAATCAAATATGTTAGAAAAATCAGAATACATATCTACGTACGTATTCTAGGAACGGGGTGTTACAATGATCAAGTTGCCGCCAAGTTCAATATTAAGCCTCTGATGGTCACTTCCCTTAGGCTTCCATATCAAAGCTGCGATGAGCGATGCTAAGTTCAATATCACACCTCTAGCATCCGGTTCATTGTTAAGTTTAACACTACACCTATGACAATAACTTTCACTCGAACTTTCATATCGAAGTCGAGATAACCAATGCTAAGTTCAAAATCACACCTCTAGCATTACCTCCACAGTTAAGTTTAACACTACATCTATGACAATAGTATCTTCAGTTTTCCCAAACAAAACTAAAATTCCTATGGAGCCAAGTTAACAGTATACCTCTAGCTCACATCCTTGTCAAGTTAATATCATACCTCTGACAAGATTTGATCCAATCCCCTAAGTTAACATCACTCCTCTGACGGTAAAAGAAATACTTAGATTTCTGAAAGGTCTAGTCTCACTTGTTATTCTCGTCAGTAGAAGGTCCACTTAAAATTACTGTTAGGTTAATATCACACTTTTAACAGTGTTCTCTCTACTTCCCAACCGAATTTTAATTACGTCAATACTAAAACTTTGATGATAGACTCAATCACAATCCCCCTGCAGAGTAAAAACTTCACTTGTCATTCTCATCCATAGAATGGCAAGTTTATAAAACCTGTTCCACTCCTATCAAGTTAATATCACACATCTGATAATAACTTTTTTGAATTCCTTGAATGAAATTTTTTAACTTTGAGTTGCTAAGTTAAAATTTCGCACCTCTAGCAAATCAAAGGTAATCACTTGTCTGATTTTCAATGCAAAAAGGAAGTCAAGACAAATAAGAAGGAAAGAAAAAGTAACAATTTTATTAATATTCAAAAATATAAAAGTGATACAAAACACCCTCTTATCCAATAAGTTTGAGTTTTACAACAAAAAAGTACAAAGAAGTCCCTCTTGCTTAGCGAAATGTTGCACTCACTCTTTGAAATATTGAAGATACACAAAGCTCGTCTTCTTAACTGTGGCCAGGAACAACAGATCAACTTCCTCTCATCTTGAAAATAATGGTGTTTCTCAAGGTCGAAATGCAAGAGAGCATTCTGATTTCACCCGACCAACTGGTGTGAAGATCTTCACAAGGCCATAATCCTTTGCTTAATAGGAAGATATGCCACCAGAAGTCATCAAATGAGCATGGGTTTTTCATCACTGTCACTTCTTTGAACAAGATTGGTGAAGGGAGGATCCGAGACCTTACTGGTGACGTCCTCTTTCCCGTGACCTTCAAATGCACCATGCTCATTGTAATCAGGAAGGATCCGAGACCTTACTGGCGCATTATGCCCAATAATTTCTTGATGTGTATCGAGAATCACGCGGATCTTCCTCATCCCTGAAAATAAGTTTTGACTTCTTAAGTGGTCCTCAATGGAATGAATTGATCATTTCATGTCTACCTCAATGGATGCTGCAAAGACACTGGAACTAGCACCATCGATATGGCCAAGACCTGCAAGAAAGAAAAAATTCGAGGGTTAAATCTCTGCAAAGACAGAAAGTCCAAAGGCACAAACATGGGTCTTTAGTCATGAAATCCAGATGTGAGTCTTATACACGAATCTCGAGTTTAAGACTTCAAGATGTAGAGTTTACCATGCTCCGCAAAGATAGAAAATATGGATCTGAATGCACAACTCAACATGAGACTCGCGATTGATGATTGAAACGCAAGGCATATATTAAGGGCGCAGACGCGAGTCTTAAAAATTTTCTAAGTCATGAACTTCAAACACGAGTCTTATACGCAAGACCCGCGTTTAAGGCCGCAAGACTCAGAGTTCACTATGTTCGCATCTGAAGAACTCGGGACTCAGAAGTCAACAAGCCCGCATTTCATCAATTAACGCGAGGATCGCATTTGTAGAGCATGGACGCATGGATCTCAAGTTGACTGACTAAACTTCAAGAAAGAGGTTTTCAGAAGTTTCAGGAAGAGATCAAGAGGCAAAGTCTCTTCATAATCTATAATGACAGAGCTTCAAGGAAACAGAGGCTTATCATGACAAAATCCATTTTCTACCTGAAGAAAAGTTCTCTGAAGGGTGGATACCATCTGTCAAGATATGACCATGAAGGCACCAGAGGAGATGCTTTTTGATTTTGAAATCACTCAATAGTGATAACTTTTGAAGAAGATTGCAAGAAAGTATCAAAACTTTAGGTTCTTTTAAGAAATCTGAAAGTTCTTCAGGATGCAGACCCGAGGAAGAAGATAGTCTAAGAACTCTAAAAGTTCTTTAGAGAACAAACCCGTGAAGGAAAACATTCAAGATGAATGACTGTTAAGAGGCTCAAGGCCTATTTATAGGCTCGCTAATTGCCAATAATTAGCGGTATAAAAATCAAATCCGTTCTTAAAGGTCAATTAATAGCCTTAATTCATGATGTGAATCTCAAATCCAGTTTGAGTAAGACACGTGGATTTTTGTCCCGGGAAATCACAACAATGCGTGTCCCCAACCGTCAACGCCAATTTTAACTCAAAAATTCTAGCGAGATCTTCGCGCATAGAGAGTCGCGTCATCAGAACCACATCTCCATAACTGAAAGTGACACTTCAAGGGACGCGTATTGAAACCACCGTTCCATCACAAACCAAAACCCGCGTCACCTCCAACAAATTGAAGGTTGTGTTTTCTTAACAAAATGAAGACTGCGTCCCTTCAACCGCCGATGGCTGCATTCCCTCAACAAATGGAAGAACGTATCCCTTCGATGGCCAAGCGCTGTGTCCCTTCATCAACTCAGGGCCGCGTCTCCCCTAACAATTCAGGGCCGCGTCTTCTTAATAATTCAGGACCACGTCTCCCCTAGCAACTCAGGGCCCCATCTCTTTAACAATTCAGGGCCGTGTCTCTCTAAATTCAGAGCCGCGTCTTCCCTAAAACTCAGGGCCGCGTCTCCCTAATAATTTAGAGCCGCGTCTCCCCTGCAATTCAGAGCCGCATCTCACCCACAACTCAGTGTTGCTTAAGTTTCTCCCCTACAATTCAGAGCCGCGTCTCACCCACAACTCAGCGCTGATTGAGCTTCTCCATTACAATTTAGAGTCTCATTTGAACAAAAGGCTAAAGACTGTGTCTCTACTATGGCCAAGAACCGCGTCTCAATCACACGTCTCCTTATTAAGCGAGACCCACATTTTTACAACAACATGAGTCACGTCCTTTGCATTCTCACTTGTTCAACATAACGGCTGCGTCTGTGAGAGATGTGTTCTCCCGTACAACAAAGAGTCCTTTTGATTCTCAAACATAAAAGAAGGAATAAAGATGAGACAAAATTTGATACCTTTTATTATTTATATCAAAATGATAAAAGTGATACAAACACTCTCTTATTTGATAAACGGAGTGTTACAAAAAAGGGGTGATACAAAAGGAGGGGAGGCTAATCTCGCTCAGCCAAAGTGTGAATTTGGTCCCAGAGGCACTGAATTCATGTTGCGTGCTCTCTTAACCTCTGCCCAAACTTAAACTCTCAGTTCTTCTTCTAATAGAAATTTTCTGGTAGCAAGTTGTGCTTGAAGAGTTTCCAGCTTGGAAGAATAAACAGTGAGATTTTCTTGAACTTGCTTCTTGGCGACCTCCAGCACCTCCAGCCTCTTCTTGGCAGCAAAAAGTTTCTGCTCAGTAACCTGAACTAAGGCTTGCACCTTAGCGATAACTGCTTGAGCATTGGCTATTATTTGCTCTGCGTTCTTGGTGATGACCTCAGATTTCCTGGAAACATCAACCAATCTCTGATAACTGGCCTGGAAGTGGTTAAGGTGTCGAGCCTCCTCAGCCATCTGCTCCTCGATCTCCTTCCGTTCATATTCTTGGTAGCGAGGAGCTTGTTTAGCATTAGTCGAGCCTCATCCACTAGATTAGCACTTTCCAGGGTCCTCAGTTCCTTCAAGCATATCCCCAGCTGTTTGACTAGCGTCAGATATGCCTTAGCTTGCTCTGAACTTCTGGTATGACGAATGTTCTCGATCTAATTTTCAAGAAGCATTCGGGCAAACTCGAAGGAACTTCTCTTGGAAAGAACTAACTTAATACAGAACTTCATGAAAGTGAAGAATTGTTCACCATCTGATGAGCTAATTCTTCCATGATGTCCATGGCTGGACCTAATTCTGTCGATGCACTTTCGGATCCTCTTTCTATAATCGTGCGAATGGTCTCCGTAGAGGCATAAACTGTTTTATTGAGCGTAGGGACATGGCCAGTAGCAGGATCTTTCAACGCCGAAGTTGTGACCGGCACCTCTGGGATTGTTACTGTGGCAGCCTCTGAGATGTCAACCACAGGGACAGACTTCACGGTACTTAGTTCAGCCATTGAAATCTGAAGCGTGCTGTCCTCTGCACTAGTGCTTGCCATGGGCGCTTCCACTTGAGCCAACCCGGTACTCTCTGCAATCATAACGTCGATGTTAGTAATAACAATGAGAATGGGAGTATATAGAGAATCTTTATTCTCTTACCAAGCTGAGGATCCGAAGATGGTAGATCCTTTGGCTGGCTACTCTAGGATGAGGGTTCTCCGGTCACGGTAATTGTACCCTCAGAGATCATGCCGGTAGCAGGAACTTTAAATCTTTCCAACTGAACCAGCTCCTTAATCATCTCCTCAATATGGGAGGAGGTCGCAGCTCCAACATCCATGCCAGCACCTGCAAATAACAGTCAAGCAACCATTAAGATAATGTTCATATAAAGAAAACAACATGTGGGATAGAAGAAATACCCTCGGTAGTGGTGACCTCTCCCGATGGGAGAACCGTCGCTGGGACATCCACCTGCATCTCCTCCTCAGAGATGTGTGTAAACTTGCTAGTATCCGGAGGAGCAGGTTCATCGCCAAAGTCAAGTTTGTCTCTTGAGAGGTCAACATGTTCCTCGGATGATGAAGATGACACTTGAACCAAGGAAGCCTCAGTGACTGGAGCTTTACCACTGCGAACCCCAGTGGGAGGAGTGGGCTCCATAACCCGAGAAGTCGGCATCAAAACGGTAGGAGAGCCCGACTGTTGCATCTCCATCCTTTCTTCTTGAGCCGAGGGGACTTCCAGCCGAGTTGAAACTCTCGGTTGAGATGGAATTTCAGCTTCAGCCCTCTATGTCACTTCTACCGGCTGTTCTGCAGCCACAGCCTCTTTGGCACGGTGGACTAGCCTGCAGGCTCTACTTCCGGTAAGACCGTGGGACCCCTGCTGCGTAAACCTTAGGGACGAAGAGCTGACACCGGCTCCTCCTCTTTTTTTTCTTCTTCCTGCTCTTCTGTACCAGAGGAAATTATCTCGGGCATCTGGGCTGAAGCTGCAGCCTCAGATCCTTTTCTTGCCTTCTTTTAACTAGGCTCACCTTGGGAAGCAGAGGCTCGAGGGTGCTTGGGTACAGCTTGCCGAGTCCTCCTAGTGGATTGCTCCTCAGCTGCTCCTGCTCCAGACTCTGACCCTGAGCTGCCCCTGTTCTGCTAGCATCCTTCCTGGCCTCTCTCTCAGCCTCCCTCTCAGCCTCCTGATACTCAGTCATCCCTCGCATCTGGTAACCCTTGTACCCTTCCCTGGCTTTATATGTGGATTTGATGCCTTTTATGAATGAAGTGTTTATTCCAAATTTAGGCACCTTATTTGCAATGAAATGTCATGTACAAAAGCTAAGGCTTGCATAAAAATTAGGTGTCTTGTGGGAAAGGGTGAAGATAGCTCCGGTTCCTCCAGCTACGCGGTAGTACCATGTCCGAGTAGCTTCGAACAAACTCCCACAAAAGCGAAAATTTTGGTTGGGGTTACTGATGTACAATTAGTCATAACCAAACTACCTGGCGAATTTACAGGGCATGTAAGGTTCTACTGTATAGGAGTTTCCTTGGCAAAAAACCAAGTATCCAGGCCAGATATTGATCAACCACCAGAAGACGCCAGAAGGTAATCGAGTGAATCCGTCTGGGCTAGCGAGGTCTGCGAACTTGTCCCCATAGGATGCGTCGTGAATCTCGGGGAAACACCTGTCCAATTGGTAATTGGCCCAATTCAAAATAGTCTTCCCGATATAGAACATGTAGTACTGCGACGAACTCGAGCTTTCCAACTGCTGCACAAAAGGTACAAAGCCTTCTAAGGCAGAGACGATGGTCATTAGTGACGGATAATGCATCACATACCAAGCCATCAGATAGGTATATGGAAGCTCAACCCTTGGACTGGGAGTCTTAACCAGGGGATGGCCATTGGAATCCTTGACTGGGTTGTCCCTCGCGTTCACGATTGCCTCCACCTGACAAAGCTCTTCGTTAGCGCCCGCAACTCACTCCGAATCCCGTCCACCATTGCTGGAAGAAGAGGACTTCCCATGAGCAAGCAAAACTACAGGGTACACAACATCGGTGACGATCACCTCATGCGGTAGCATCGACACCACACATCATTTCAACCACAGCATGAGAAAGCCCGCCAACAGAGCCCGGTTAGACATTAGGACTTTGGCTTGATGATGGAAACTTTCAAAGACCGTGTCTGGTTTGAAAGTATCCTCATTAGACTCCGTGGTATATGAACTGGTGGATACACTGATCCTTTTAGTTATTTCTTGATCAGTGCTATGTGATAGCTGAGTCATTGGGTCAGTCTTATTTACCCCGGGGAACAAATAATTTGCCCATGACATCTGCTTAACTCTCCTACTTCTCCATCCCATCACTGATTAGTCTCTAATTTTGTATAATTTTTATCACATCTGCATATTTATTTGGTATAAAATTCTGCTAATAAAGCTTTGCTTGCTTGATTCTAGGTCCACGGTGTGTAATGTAGAAGAAAACCCTAAATAACCATTTAATTATTGATTAAAAGCCTATATCATAGCCATTGACCTAGAAGAGCTGATTCGTCAAAACCAGGGGCCCAAAACCAGAAACCGGGAGCAGAAGAAGACAGGGGACAGATGGGACCGCGCGGCTCTAGTATGGCCGCGACGCGCGCCTGGCTTCGGGTCAAGGGTTATCCCCCTGGCCCCCGTTCCCCTGGTGCCTATAAATACCCCTTAGGGTTCCAGAGCAGAAGATATACAGAGTTTAGGGTAGTTTTTCATTCCATGTTATAGTTTAGTTTAGGTTAGGTTAGTTCTTCTTCTTCCTCTTTGTATTTTCCATTTATTTTAGATCTTGTATTAGGAGAAAGAGTGATACATGAGTAGAATGCAAGAGTGCTTGTAATAGAAGGTGACAAGCTATGAAAGGTGCTCTCTTTACCTCTCTTTGTTTTCTATCTAACTTCTTTTACATGTTTAGTTAGTCTTTTCTCTCATGGCAACTAACTACTAACCACCAACTAGTCTAACTTCTTTTATGATAATCCACATGAATCTAATAGCCTCTACTTGATCTTGCTCTTACAAAAGCCATTGATGGCTCATGATGATGGATCTAACACTCTAATTTTCTAACTCGCTAACAAGCTAACATTACTTTACTTCATGCTTACTTTTAGTTTTGATGGTTTCAGTGTAGCTTGCTCTTATTTTGTTGAGTTTGGATGTGATGAGTTACATATGGGTCATGCTTTGTAATGCTCTTAAGCCAAGGACTAGTGATGGCTAATGATACATGTGAGGCAACTATCACTAAGAGGTTAGCGTGTTGGTGGAGTCATTAGTAGTTAGTAGCCGTGAGTTTTCTTTCTTTTTCACTTTATTTTAGATATAAAAACACACTTACAAAGACCATTCTTTTCTATGTTTCCCACTTCTTTGTGTTTCACCGTACTTCTCTTTTTCATTCTTTGTTTCTTTTCTTTTCATTCTTTAAAACTTTGAAGAACTGTTAACATACACATGAACATACCGTGTAAGCTTCTATCGCCTCCCATCCTTGTGGATTCGACTCGTTTTAGCCTCTATGCTATAACAGAAGTATCGAGGAAGCCAAAGCACCAAAGCACACACACTTTAAATCTTAACTTCAAAACATACACTTTTTGTGCGCGGTTTTCCCCCGATCAAATTTTGGCGCCGTTGCCGGGGATGGGAACTGTTTGATTTCACGTTTTTGTTAACTTTTTTTCTTTGTTTTTGGTGTGCAGGTCAAATTTTTTAGCATTGCAGAAGTCCACACTTGCTCTTGTGTGGTTGGGTAATTTCTTGGACATTCATATACTCTGCTGCTAATTTTGTTTATATTACCTGTGCATTGTAAATAATTGTAAGAACTAAAATATGAAAATTGGATGCTTTAAAACGGTTTAGACATTTGCATCTAGGCACGTGTCAATTTTCATTCCAATATACTGTATTTTGTTGTTGTGTTGTTGTGATCGTGACAGAGGTGTACGTATTACATAGCATATAGTTAGGACAAACATTTCAGTGATTTACTCGCTTTTTGTGTTCATTCTTATCTATATTGCACACTTGCACAAATTTAACTTAAGGGTAAAATCGAAAACAACATAAGGTGGGGAAGTCATTACCCTCCCTTAGCCCAAAAATCACCTCCCCACACACACAACCCAAGCCTAATAAAATTTGCTAGACGTTGGCCCCTAGGGACATCTCAGACTCATTTAGGAGATTGACCTAAGGGGAAAGTTGTTAGAAGTTGACTCTTGTCAAATCGGTGTTTAAGGTTAGGGATTGAGAGGCGAAACCTCGAAGAATAGTGGTTTGGCATAATTAAGCCCGTTGCTCCGGCACGGATACCTCCCACTGATCTTGCCCCTACCTGGTCGGTTAACTCGTAGTCAGCTTCCAACAATATACCCCTCGTGGACAGTCTAACCAGTTAGGAGTCATCTAGGTCTAAATCAACCTTAGCATAGGCTTGTTTTCTTTTTCTTTATTTGTTTATTTGTTGTTTGTTTTTTTCCTTGTAAATTGTGATATGGATTTTAACAATAATTTTTTCAATCCTAATATGAATCCATACTTCACCCCGACCTCATTTGACTCGGATAACTCTGACCCGGCTATGTATAACATGAACCAACCATATATGCCGGGTTGGGATTATCCGAATCAATATGACCCGTACTCCCAATCTTATGACCATAATTTTCAAAATAATTTCAATTCTTCACAGAGTTTATGGGGATTCACCTCCCCCGAGTCAAATTTTCAACTGCCTTGTCCACAATTTTCACAAAGTTTATTCCCCACTTTTGGTTCATATACTCCTTTTCCTGTTCTACCAACCGAAGAAAAATCTGATTTGGAAAGGAGTATGAAAGAGTCCCTACAACAAGTTCAAAATTTGCTCAATTCACAATCCTTCCCACATCAAACTCCACATACCTCTTTTCTAGAGCATCCAATTGAAGAAAAATTTGAGATAGAAAAGCGTTTGGAAGTCTTTTGTGAAAGAATGCAAAACATATTGGACTTATCATCTCAACCAAATTTTCAAGAGTCCTACTCATCTTTTCTAGTCTCACCAATTCAAAATGAACAACCATCATTACTGGACTTGAGTATGAAATCCTTGCGTGAGTCCGAGCAAAATCTGATGGACTCACAATTCCACCACAATTTCCAAAATCAACTTCCATACTCATCTTTTCATGAAGAACCAATTGCAAAAAGTATGAAAGACATGATTCAGACCCAAAATTCTGTTACACGGCCTATCAGTAGGTTAGACTCACTAATAAGCGAATTGATCAATGAGAGCGAGGAAAGTCTTTCTTGTCAATCTTTGACCAATCCTTATATTCCTAACTCTGCTGATTGGACCCAAGAATCATGTCATTTTGGAAATCCAACTTCAATTTCATTATACCAACCTGACCTTGACCAACATCACATCCCTGACATTTTGACAAGTTATCCTTTTCCTGAAATTGAACTTGATCTTGAATGTGATCCCGAGCCTCATGTCAGTAATTCCATTTTACTTTTTGATTCAATAATGACTCCGATATCTTTACCAGATTTTTTCTCTATTGCGGAGTCAACATTGAATCATGTACCAGTACACCGTGAAATGGAATCACCAATTTCTTATGATCATACTTCATTAATGGGGAAAATGTGTGAATATCAATTCTTTGGTTTGGAACCTGTTTTTGAACCAATTTCGACTCTCATTGTTGACTCTCGACTTAATCTGAGTCAAATTCCCGAATCGGTGTCAGTTTTTATTTCTGATCCATTTGAGTCCAAATCCATCATCTTCCAAAATCACACTTCATTGTTGGACAAGAATGTTGACGAAAATGACTCAGTAATTATTTTTGACAATTGGACATTAGATGGGGATAAATATTTAAATAAGACAATTCATTCAGTCATTTTTTTATTGGGTCATATTAGGGAGGTCATTGGTGGGTTCCTGCACGATCCACGCTATTTTGATTGGATAGCAACGCTTGGCCCAATCAGACCACCACCAGAGCCACCACCATGAGATAATTTTCCTTCTCTTCCCATTCGTTTCATGTCTATACACATTCACAATGCATTGAGGATAATGCGTGAGATAGGTGTGGGGGGAGGGTTTACTAACATAGATAGTTTTAAATTTTCTTTCTTTTTCACTTCTTTTTAGGAACTTTTTAAAATTTTATTTATTTTCTTTTCTTTCTACAAAACTTTTTGAATTAAGAGAAATAGTTTTGATTCATTTTTAAGAAAATTAAGATTATCTTTGGAATTAGGAAGACCTAAAATTATGAAATTTTAAATCGAGTCCAAATAATAGATCTTGTTTAAATTTTAGGATAAGAAAGTAAGATTGAAAAGATAATTTGATCTTGAATTTTTTGCCTTAGATTTATGCACTTCACACTTACACAATTTTTGGGATTGAAACAAATACTGAAATACCATAAAAATATATATATTAAAAAAATAATAATATTATGATAATAAAAAATCACTTATTGAAGTTGGGTAATTATGCCTTAGGAAGCATGATTATTCACACCTAAAATAGTGGACAAAAATAAATAATCCCCTTTAGTTTTGTGGCCTTATTTACTCGAATCCTTAAATCCGATGGATGTTTTCTCATCTGGTGCCCTAAGACCATCTGGTTTGGGAGTCACCGGCTAAAGGCTCACTACCCGGGTAAATAAGAAAGCCTAAGAAAACTAGGAGAAGAAAAAAATAATATATATAATAATATAAATAAATGGCATGAAAGTTAGAGTCGATATTCCAAAAATCTTCACTGTTCACAAAGTGCATATTTTTCGAAGAGTTTTATGAAAGATCAAAGAATCAATTCAATTTTAAATTCTTACATTTAATTTATAACAAGATTTTACATTTCGACTTAGTTTAAGGAAGAATAATTTCTAGTTAACCTCTGACCTTGGATCACTTATATTTTCACAAAATACTTCAACACTTTTCTCTATTTCAAAATGCATTTTCAAAACACTAACATTTGATTTCTTTCTTTATGGATTTTGTGGGTGTAATCCGCTGAAAACCCTCCGGGACAAAACTCCTCCTCTAGGGGAAACCTAGAGGTTTAACGGCTTCTTGCACATACTCAGTGCAATCGCATCACCTGCGAAAGTGGTATAATAATTTTCTTATTTTTGTTTTGCTCAGGACGAACAAAAAGATAAGTGTGGGGGTGTGATTAGTCTCTAATTTTGCATAATTTTTATCACATCCGCATATTTATTTGGTATAAAATTCTGCTAATAAAACTTTGCTTGCTTGATTCTAGGTCCATGGTATGCAATGAAGAAGAAGATCCTAAATCACCAATTAATTGGTGATTAAAAGCCTATATCATAGTCATTGACCTAGAAGAGCTGATTCGTCAAAACCATGGGCCCAAAACAAGAAACCGGGAGCAGAAGCTGACAGGGGACAGACGGGACCGCGCGCGGCTCGAAGGGCTACGTGCGCGACCCTAGTATGGTCGCGGCGCGCACCTGGCTTCGGGCCAGGGGTTGTCCCCCTGGTGCCTATAAATACCCCTTGGGGTTCCAGAGCAGAAGATATACAGAGTTTAGGGTAGTTTTTCATTCCATGTTATAGTTTAGTTAGGTTAGGTTAGTTCTTCTTCTTCCTCTTTGTATTTTCCATTTATTTTAGATCTTATATTAGGAGAAAGAGTGATACATGAGTAGAATGCAAGAGTGCTTGTAATAGAAGGTGATAAGCTATGAAAGGTGCTCTCTTTACTTCTCTTTGTTTTCTATCTAACTTCTTTTACATGTTTGGCTAGTCTTTTCTCTCATGGCAACTAACTACTAACCACCAACTAGTCTAACTTCTTTTATGATAATCCACATGAATCTAATAGCCTCTACTTAGCCTTGCTCTTGCAAGAGCCATTGATGGCTCATGATGATGGATCTAACACTCTAACTTCCTAGCTCGCTAACAAGCTAACATTACTTTACTCCATGCTTACTTTTAGTTTTGATGGTTTAAGTGTAGCTTGCTCTTGTTTTGTTGAGTTTGGATGTGATGAGTTACATATAGGTCATGCTTTGTAATGCTCTTAAATCAAGGACTAGTGATGGCCAATGATACATATGAGGCAACTATCACTAAGAGGTTAGCGTGTTGGTGGAGTCATTAGTAGTTAGTATCCTTGAGTTTTCTTTCTTTTTCACTTTATTTTAGATATAAAAACAAACTTACAAAGACCGTTCTTTTCTATGTTTCCCACTTCTTTGTATTTCACCGTACTTCTCTTTTTCATTCTTTGTTTCTTTTCTTTTCATTCCTTAAAACTTTGAAGAACCGTTAACATACATGTGAACATACTGTGTAAGCTTCTACCGCCTCCCGTCTTTATGGATTCGACTCGTTTTAGTCTCTATGTTATAACGGAAGTATCGAGAAAGCCAAAGCACATACACTTTAAATCTTAACTTCGAAACATACACTTTTTGTGCGTGATTTTCCCCCGATCAGTCACCTGCCCACAGATGTGAAAGTGACACAACACCTCCCAATAAGTCTCGTACACCAGAGGATCACTCTTCCTCAGTAAATCTAGCTCCCCTTGTCGACGAGACATATTCTTCATAAAGGGCATCTCCAATCACCAGCCCTGAGACTTCATACATCTCATGGAGGGCAAGCCCCATTTCCCCGATTAGAGTGAAGAACATGTAGGTTTTTAGATTGTACCACTCCAGGATAGTGTAGAAATGTTGGGTGCTTTACGGAATACCATACTGGACATCCCTTACAGCCCCCTACAGTTCTGCCTGTAATAAAAGGTCTTCAAATTCTGCTAGAGCAAACCCTACCATTCTGCCCCACCATGTTTTGTCGGTAGAATGAATCCATCCAATTGCACAAAATTCTAGAGGAAAATCACCCCTCACGTTTAGGAATTGTTTGATGAAGGTGGCCGTAAGTTGTGGAGTCTCCCCTGTTAAGTATTCAGCTCTGACCAAACCAGGCTGCAACCCCAGCACGTCCCTCCCATGACCGACTGTGAAGGCTTCGCGAGCACCTATCTTATCCAGAAAAACTCCAGAAATTGGCTTAACCAACTCTCAGTCCACTATCCGATGCAGGAACATATGCTGCAGGTATGCTAAGGGATACATCCGCTCCATATTCGGAAAGAAGAATATCATGTTACCGATTTGATGACGCCACTTGTAATCTCTATCATAAAGAGCAGCTTCATCCTCCTCGATCGAGTCACCAAAAAAGAAGTCAGGTTTCCTTTGTAGTGTGATTAGTCTCTAAAACTGCATATTTCATACCAGATCTTCACATTTATTCAATATTAAATTTTGCTAATAACAGCTCTCTTGTATGTTTCTACGTCCATGATGTGCAATGAAGAAGAAGACCCTAAATCACCATTTAATTGGTGATTAAAGGCCTATAAAAATAGCCATTGACTTTGGAGGGTGGTTTCGTCAAAACTAGGGGCCCAAATCTAAAAACCAGCAAGTACATCCGACAGGGGGACATCCGGGAAGCGCGCAGCAGGCGGCGCTGCGCGCGCCTCCAAGTTTTGCCGCGAAAACGTCGCAAATACCGCGTTTCCGCGGCAATCTTGTGGAGCCACGCGCCGAGATTCGACGCGCGGCTCCGTACAGCCCCTCTGGTGCCCCTTTCGCCTATAAATACTCACTCTGTGCTCTGAAGAGGGAGATATCTAGAGAGTAGTGTAGTTTTAGGGTAGTTTTCATTTTCATATTGTAGTTTAGTTTAGGTTAGGTTAGTTCTTCTTCTTCCTCTTTGTATTTTCCATTTTGTTTTAGATCTTGTAATAGGAGAGAGAGTGATATATGAGTGGAATGCAAGAGTGCTTGTAATAGAAGGTGACAAGTTATGAAAGGTGCTCTCTTTACCTCTCTTTGTTTTCTATCTAACTCATTTTACATGTTTAGTTAATCTTTTCTCTCATGACAACTAACTACTAATCACTAACTAGTCTAACTCTTATTTGATAATCCACGTGAATCTAATAGCCACTACTTGGCCTTACTCTTGCAAGAGCCATTGATGGCTCATGATGATGGATTCTAACACTCTAACATCTAAATCTCTAACAAGCTAACATTACTTTATTTCATACTTGCTCTTATTGGGTTTTGATGATTTAAGTGTAGCTTGCACTTATTGGTTGAATTTGGATGTGAAAGTTGACATATGGGTCATGCTTTGAAACGCTCTTGAACCAAGGACTAGTGATGGCCAATGATACATGTGAGGCAACTATCACTAAGAGGTTAGCGTGTTGGTGGAGTAATTAGTAATTAGTAGCCGTGAGTCTTCTTTCTTTTTCACTTTATTTTAGATATAAAAATAAAACTACAAAAACCATTCTTTTCTATGTTTCCCACTTCTTTGTGTTTCACCGTACTTCTCTTTTTTCATTCTTTGTTTTTTTTCTTTTCATTCTTTTAAACTTTGAAGAACCGTTAACATACACGTGAACATACCGTATAAGCTTCTATCACCTCCCATCCTCATGGATTCGACTCGTTTTAGCCTCTATGCTATAACGAAAGTATTGAGGAAGCCAAAGCACACACACTTTAAATATCAATTTCAAAACATACACTTTTTGTGCGCGATTCTCCCCGATCAAATTTTGGCGCCGTTACGGGGGATGGGAACCGTTTGATTTCACGTTTTTGTTAACTTTTCTTCTTTATTTTTGGTGTGCAGGTTAAATTTTTAGCGTTGCAGAAGTCCACACTTGCTCTTGTGTGGTCGGATAACTTCTTGTATATTCTTATACCCTGCTGCTAATTTTTGTTTATATTATCTGTGCACTGTAAATAATTTTAAGAATTAAAACACGGTAATTGGATGCTTTAAAATGGCTTAGACATTTGCATCTAGGCACGTGTCAATTTTCATTCCAATATACTGTATTTTATTCTTGTGTTGTTGTGATATTGACAGAGGTGTACATATTGCATTGCATATAGTTAGGACAAACACTTCAGTGATTTACTCGCTTTTTTATGTTCATTCTTATCTATATTACACACTTGCACAAATTATATTTAAGGGCAAAACCCAAGACAACATAAGGTGGGAAAGTCATTACCCTCTCTTAGCCCAAAAATCACCTCCCCACTCACACAACCCAAGCCTAATAAAATTTGCTAGACGTTGGCCCCTAGGGACATCTCGGACTCATTTAGGAGATTGACCTAAGGGGGAAGTTGTTAGAAGTTGACTCTTGTTAAATCGGTGTCTAAGGTTAGGGATTAAGAGGCGAAATCTCGAAGAACAGTGGTTTAGCATAATTAGGCCCGTTGCTCCGGCACGGATACCTCCCACTAATCTTGCCCCTACCTGGCCGATTAACTCGTGTCAGATTCTGACAATATACCCCCCGTGGACAGTCAACCAGTTAGGAGTCGTCTAGGTCTAAGTCAACCCTAGCATAAGATTGTTTTCCTTTTCTTTTTCTTTATTTGTTTGTTTGTTTGTTTGTTTGTTTTTTCTTTCTTGTAAATTGTGATATGGATTTTAACAACAATAATTCTTTCAACCCAAATATGAATCCACACTTCACCCCGACCTCATTTGACTCGGATAACTCTGACCCAACTATGTACAACATGAACCAACCATATATACCGGGTTGGGATTATCTGACTCAATATGACCCGTACTCCTAATCTTATGACTATAATTTTCAAAATAATTTCAACTCTTTACAGAGTCAATGGGGATTCACTTCCCCCGAGTCAAATTTTCAACCGCCTTGTCCACAATTTTCACAAAGTTCATTCCCCGATTTTCGTTCATATACTCCTTTTCCTGTTCCACCAACCGAAGAAAAATCTGATTTGGAAAGGAGTATAGAAGAGTCCCTACAACAAGTTCAAAATTTGCTCAATTCACAATCCTTCCCACATCAAACTCCACATACTCCTTTTCTAGAGCATCCAATTGAAGAAGAATTTGAGCTAGAAAAGTGCTTGGAAGTCTTTTGTGAAAGAATGCAAAACATGTTGAACTCATCATCTCAACCAAATTTTCAAGAGTCCTACTCATCTTTTCCAATCTCACCGCTTCAAAATGAATAACTATCAATACTGGACTTGAGTATGGAACCCTTGGGTGAATCCGAGCATAATCTGATGGACTTACAATTTCACCACGATTTCCAAAATCAACTTCTATACTCACCTTTTCAAGAAGAACCAATTACAAAGAGTATGAAAGATATGATTCCGAATTCAAATTCTGTTACACGGCCTATCAGTAGGTTAGACTCACTTATAAGCGAATTGATCAATGAGAGCAAGGAAAATCTTTCTTGTCAACCTTTGACCGATCCTTATATCCCTAACTCTACTGATTGGACCCATGAATCATGTCATTTTGGGAAACCAGATTCAATTTCAGAACATACATTTGAACTTGACCACACTCCAAGTTATGAAAGTCGCCTGGACATTCTGGCAAGTTATCCCTTTCCTGAAATTGAAATCGAACCTGAATGTGATCTTGAATCTCATATTAGTAATTTCATTTCACTTTTTGATTCAATAATGACTCTGGTATCTTTACCAGATTTTTTTCTCTATTCCAGAGTCAACATTGAATCCTGTACCAGTACATCGTGAAATGGAATCACCAATCTCTCATGATCACACTTCATTGATGGAGAATGTGTGTGAATATCAATTCTTTGGTTTGGACCCTATTTTTGAACTAATTTCGACTCTCATTGTTGACTCTCGATTTGATCTGAGTCAAATTCCCGAGTCGGTATCGGTTTTTATTTCTAATCCCTTTGAGTCCAAATTCATCATCTTCCAAAATCACACTTCATTGTTGGAAAAAAATGTTGAAGTAAATGACTCAGTAATTATTTTTAAAAATTGAAAATTAGATGGGGATAATTTTTTAAATAAGACCATTCAGTCCATCATTCTTTTCTGGGTCGTATTAGAGAGGTCATTGGTGGGTTTCTGGAAGATCCATGATATCTTGATTGGGTAACAACGCTTGGCCCAATCAGACCACCACCGGAGCAACCACCATGAGGTATTTTTCCTTCTTTTTCCATTTGTTTCATGTATATACACATTCACGATGCATTGAGAATAATGCATGAGATAAGTGTGGGGGAGGGTTTACTAACGTAGTTAGTTTTACATTTTCTTTCTTTTACACTTCTTTTTAATTTAAAAAAAATTTCTTTTGTATAAAAACTCTTTTCTTTTCTTTTTACAAAACTTTTTTAAAGAAGAGAAATAGTTTTGATCTATTTTTAAGAAAATTAAGATTATCTTAGAAATTAGGAAGACCTAAAATTATAAAATTTTAAACCGAGTCAAAATAATAGATCTTGTTTAAATTTTAGGATAAGAAAGTAAGATTGAAAAGATAATTTGATCTTGAATTTTTTGTCTTAGATTTATGCACTTCACACTTACACAATTTTGGGATTGAAACAAAGACTGATTATGTCATAAAAAATAAAATAAAATAAAAAAATAATATAATGATAAAAATCACTTATTTAAGTTGGGTAATTATGCCTCAGGAAGCATGATTATTCATACCTAAAATGGTGGATAAATATAAAATAATCCCCTTTAGTTTTGTGGCCTTATTTACTCGGGTCCTTAAGTCCGAGGGATGTTTTCTCATCTGGTGCCCTAAGATCATCTGGTTTGGGAGTCACCGGCTAAAGGCTCACTATCCGAGTAAATAAGAAAGCCTAAGAAAACTAAGGGAAGAAAAAAAAAAAAAAAAAAATAAATAAATAAATATACAGAAATCATTGGCATGAAAGTTAGAGTCGATATCCCAAAAATCTTCATAGTTCACAAAATGCATATTTTTCTAAGAGTTTTATGAAAGATCAAAGAGTCAATTCAATTTTAAATTCTTACATTTGATTTATAACAAAATTTTGCATTTCGACTTAGTTTAAGAAAGATTAATTTCTGATTATACTTTGGATCACTTATATTTTCATAAAAATACTTCAACACTTTTTCTATTTTAAAGTGCGTTTTCAAAATACTAACATTTGATTTCTTTCTTTATGAATTTTGTGGGTGCAATCCACTGAAAACCCTCAGGAGATAAAACTCCTCCTCTAGGGAAAACCTAGAGGTTTAATGGCTTGTTGCACATGCTCAGTGCAATCGCGTTACCTGCGAAAGTGGTGTAATAATTTTCTTAGTTTTTTATTTTGCTCGGGACGAGCAAAAGATAAGTGAAGGGGTGTTATTAGTCTCTAAAACTGCATATTTCTTACCACATCTTCACATTTATTTAATATTAAATTTTGCTAATAACACCTCTCTTACATGTTTCTAGGTCCATAGTGTGCAATGAAGAAGAAGACCATAAATCACCATTTAATTAGTGATTAAAGGCCTATAAAGATAGCCATTGACTTTGGAGGGTGGTTTCGTCAAAACCAGGGGCCCAAATCTAAAAACCAGCAAGTACATCCGACGAAGGACATCCGGGAAGCGTGCAGCAGGCGGCGCTGCGCGCGCCTCCCAAGTTTTGCCGCGAAAACGCGGCAAATGCCGCGTTTCCGCGGCAACCTTGTGGAGCCGTGGAGAGATTCGAAGCGCGGCTCCGTATAGCCCCTTTGGTGCCCCTTTTGCCTATAAATACCCATTTGTGCTCTGAAGTGGGAGAGATCCAGAGAGCAGTGTAGTTTTAGGGTAGTTTTCATTTCCATATTGTAGTTTAGTTTAAGTTAGGTTAGTTCTTCTTCTTCCTCTTTGTATTTTCCATTTTGTTTTAGATCTTGTAATAGGAGAGAGAGTGATACATGAGTGGAATGCAAGAGTGCTTGTAATAGAAGGTGATAAGTTATGAAAGGTGCTCTCTTTACCTCTCTTTATTTTCTATCTAACTCTTTTTACATATTTAGTTAATATTTTCTCTCATGGCAACTAACTGCTAACCACCAACTAGTCTAACTTCTTATTTGATAATCCACATGAATCTAATAGCCTCAACTTGGCCTTACTCTTGCAAGAGCCATTGATGGCTCATGATGATGGATTCTAACACTCTAACATCTAAATCTTTAACAAGCTAACATTACTTTATTTTATGCTTGCTCTTATTGGGTTTTGATGATTTAAGTGTAGCTTGCACTTGTTGGTTGAATTTGGATGTGAAAGTTGACATATGGGTCATGCTTTGAAACGCTCTTGAACCAAGGACTAGTGATGGCCAATGATACATGTGAGTAGGGGTGAGCATCGGTCGGTTCGGTTCGATTTTTGCTAATTTTTACAAAATCGAACCGAACCGATTAGACTTAGTAACCGAACCGAACCGAATTGACTCGATTCGGTTCAGTTTTTCGGTTTTTTCGGTTAGGCCAATATATTGTTATCATTTCTTGCATTTTTAATCACCATTATATTATCATCCTTTAATATTTTAATCTCAAATATCCATTACCCAAATTAGAAATAAGGAAAACACCTTAAACTTAATGTGAATTGCAAATTTCATATTCTAAAATTTTTATATTGTATTTGAGCTCTTAATATCAAAGCTCATATAATTATTACTAACTTTTAATGATAAGAATGAAATAAAACTATATTAATATAAATATTATTCTCAATTATGATGGTGTGTTTAACATAGCTTTCACATATTCAACATAAAAAAGATGGTATTACTAAAAGTAATGAGATCAGCTTGCACCAGTTTTTATTATGAACTATATGATTCACTAAATTGAATTTGAGTAGGGTGATATATAGGGTGAGAGATTCGGTTCGATTCAGTCGGGTTCGGTTTTTGGAACACAAAACCGAAACCCGACCGAATTAGTGTGGTTCGGTTCAGTTCGGGTTCGGGTTTCAGTTTTTGGTCGGTTATTTTGGTTATAACCGAACTCTGCTCACCCCTACATGTGAGGCAACTATCACTAAAAGGTTAGCGTGTTGGTGGAGTACTTAGTAGTTAGTAGCCGTGAGTCTTCTTTCTTTTTCACTTTATTTTAGATATAAAAACAAAACTACAAAAACCATTCTTTTCTATGTTTCCCACTTCTTTGTGTTTCACCGTACTTCTCTTTTTCCATTCTTTGTTTTTCTTTCTTTTCATTCTTTCAAACTTTGAAGAACCGTTAACATACACGTGAACATACCGTGTAAGCTTCTATCGGCTCCCGTCCTTGTGAATTCGACTCGTTTTAGCCTCTATGCTATAACGGAAGTATCGAGGAAGCCAAAGCACACACACTTTAAATGTCGATTTCAAAACATACACTTTTTGTGCGCGGTTAAATATTGATTTCAAAATTTGTTCGGGAAAAATCGCACACAAAAAGTGTATGTTTTGAAATTGATATTTAAAGTGTGTGTGCTTTGGCTTCCTCGATACTTCTGTTATAGCATAGAGGCTACAACGAGTCGAATCCATAAAGGCGGGAGGCGATAGAAGCTTACACGATATGTTCACATGTATGTTAACGATTCTTCAAAGTTTGAAAGAATGAAAAGAAAAAAAAACAAAGAATAGAAAAAGAGAAGTACGGTAAAACACAAAGAAGTGGGAAACATAGAAAAGAATGATTTTTGTAGTTTTGTTTTTATATCTAAAATAAAGTGAAAAAGAAAGAAGACTCACAGCTACTAACTACTAATTACTCCACCAACATGCTAACCTTTTAGTGATAGTTGCCTCTCATGTATCATTAGCCATCACTAGTCCTTGGATCAAGAGCGTTTCAAAGCATGACCCATATGTCAACTTTTACATCCAAATTCAACCAACAAGTTCAAGCTACACTTAAATCATCAAAACTCAATAAGAGCAAGCATGAAATAAAGTAATCTTAGCTTGTTAGAGATTTAGATGTTAGAGTGTTGGAATTCATCATCATGAGCCATCAATAGCTCTTGCAAGAGCAAGGCCAAGTAGAGGCTATTAGATTTATGTGGATTATCAAATAAGAAGTTAGACTAGTTGGTGGTTAGTAGTTAGTTTCCATGAGAGAAAAGATTAACTAAACATGTAAAAAGAGTTAGATAGAAAATAAAGAGAGGTAAAGAGAGCACCTTTCATAGCTTGTCACCTTCTATTAAAAGCACTCTCGCATTCCACTCATGTATCACTCTCTCTCCTATTACAAGATCTAAAACAAAATGAAAAATACAAAGAGGAAAAAGAAGAACTAACCTAACCTAAACTAAACTACAACATGGAAATGAAAACTACCCAAAAACTACACTACTCTCTGGATCTCTCCCTCTTCAGAGCACAAAGGGGGTATTTATAGGCGAAAGGGGCACCAAAGGGGCTGTACGGAGCCGCGCGTCGAATCTCGGCGCGCGGCTCCACAAAATTGCCGCAGAAACGCGGCATTTGTCGCGTTTTCACAGCAAAACTTGGGAGGCGCGCGCAGCGCCGCCTGCTGCGCGCTTTCCGGATGTCCCCCTGTCAGATGTACTTGCTGGTTTTTGAATTTGGACCCCTGGTTTTGACGAAACCACCATCCAAAGTCAATGACTATCTTTATAGGCCTTTAATCACCAATTAAATGGTGATTTAGGGTTTTCTTCTTCATTGCACACCATGGACCTAGAAACATGTAAGAGAGGTGTTATTAGCAAAATTTAATATTAAATAAATGTGAAGATGTGATATGAAATATGCAGTTTTAGAGACTAATC
Source organism: Agave tequilana (assembly GCA_038442645.1). Taxonomy (NCBI): domain Eukaryota; kingdom Viridiplantae; phylum Streptophyta; class Magnoliopsida; order Asparagales; family Asparagaceae; genus Agave; species Agave tequilana. The sequence continues at coordinate 54,826 of JAVJIF010012207.1, read as the reverse complement.
ATAGTGCATGAAAATCTAATTCGAGCCAACCGTCTGAGATGATTTCCCATGAGTAAGTATGCTGACATTGCTAACCCGGCTTCGTCGCTTCCTTGATTTACCAGCAATCACCGGAACGGTCCTATGAAGAACGATAATCATGTTCGGGTCAGCACCACCACATGTCCAAAATGACACTTCTTAGACAGAGGATCTGAGGAGTATCGCACTGCAAAAAAGGATAACACAACAATCAGCAACCTGAAAATTGTCAAGTGTTGAAACTCAGACGCAAGGTTCACCTCAGAATCACGTCTAATGACTAAGACGCGGAGCTTAGTGAGACCCGCGCCTAAACCTCCGAGACGCGAGGTTCACATGAAGTCTGTGTTTGAAACTCCACAACTTAGAAATTTCTCTAAGTGTTGGAATCAGACGCGAGACTCAGTGAGACCCGCGTCTAACCTCAGAGATGCGAGGTTCATATGAAGTCCGTGTCTGAATTCCATCACTTAAAAAATTTCTTAAGTGTTGGGATCAAATACAAGGCATAGTGAAACTCACGTTCAACAAACAGACACAGGCTCAAGCTGATGAGACGAAGACGCAGAATTCATCAAACCCGCGTTTTGCCTACAGTGCAAGAGTTGCGTCTGTAAATCAAACGCGAGCATGAGCCTTGCGTTGGCCGTTCAACTCCATAAGAAGCTTAAGAGTTAAGATAATTGTTTGAGTTCTTTAATGGCAAAAGCCAATTCAGTCTTATTACCTAAAATGGGGGCCTCTCGCATGGAAGAACCTCCTATTTGAACCTCTGGAGCAACAACGCTCGAGGAAGAAGCCATGAGCTTGGTCCTTGGGGCTATTTTTGATGGTGAATTCTTTGGAGAAGATGGAAAAAGGAAGAAAAAGCTCGAATCTTTTCTTAAGTTCTTAAACTTTGGACACAAAGTTCAATGAAAAAGAAAGAGTCTGATGATGACTTTTGAAAGACTACTGGCTTTTTATAGACGCAGTGATCGGTCAAGATATACAGTCCATATCTCGAGATCGATCGTCACCAGACGCGTGGCGGTGCGCCCAGAACGCGGATCTCGCATTTAAAGAGAAAATCATCTCTTCAGCTCTGCCAGATACGTGGCAACACACCCAGAACGCAAGTCTCGCATTCAACAGAGCTGTGTCTTTTTAACAAAGAGAAGTCTGCTTCTCCACCTCGAAGTCTACGTCACTTCAACAAAGTAAGAGCTACGTCTCCACTTCAAAGACCGCGTCTCTTCAAAACAAGAGAGCTGCACCTCTGCTCCAAGCGAGAGCTGCGTCTCTACTTTGAATCAAGTTCGCATTTGTAATGCTCAGAGCCGCGTTTCTACATCAAGTGAAAGGTGTGTCTTCACTTTGAAGGAAACTTGCGCCTTGGAAAAACAGCAAAGCCGCGTCTCTTCAATAAAGAGAAGTCCGCGTCTCCGCCTCAACGTTTGCGTCACTTCAACAAGGTGAGAGCTGCTCTCCACTTCAATGTTTGCGTCTCTCCAAAGAATAAGAGTCGCGTTTCTACTTCAGATGAGGTCCGCATCTCCAAGAAAACACGACCTTCGCGTCTACAAGATCTATGTTCAATCTCTGCTTCTGCAATCAGTTCAATAGTACACTGAAAAGCAGTTGGCGATTTCTCCTAGTTCAACAGTACACCGACAACAAGCTCAGAGCACCAATGAGGTCTGGACTACGTATTTGGACATGCACGATGATCATCTCTGGTGGCTTCAAAGAGTTTAACAGTACACTCACGAATACAAAAATCCGGACAAGATCAACTCAAGGTATCTCAGAACATTGCTAGTCCAGTCTTGAGAGCTTGCTGCCAATAAAAAAGTCCAAAGTATTTTGAAACCCGTCCCAGTCAACCACAAAGTTTCAAAAACTTTGAAGGGTTTCTGTAGACTGTCTAAAAATCACTAAAGACAATTAATTAAATAACAGAGTCATACTTCAGACACGAAGCTAATCAAAGCCACTCGTACAATGCCAAGACGCAAGGCTCGAAGCTTGCGTCCCAGCATCCCTCCAATGCCAAGACGCGAGGCTCGAAGCCCGCGTCTCAGCACCACTTCAGTGCTCAGACACAAAGTTTGTATCTCGCGTCTTAGATGCGAAGCTCGAGGCAAGCGTCTAATGTCACGTCAATGAGGAAACACAAAGTTTGAGGCTCGCGTTTCAACACCACCACAACGCCCAAACGCGAAGCTCGAGACCCGCGTCCAGCATCACCTCAACGACTAAATTTTGATTGAAGAAAAGAAATTGAATTGAAAATAAAGAAAAAGTTAAAGTCAGAAAGTTCTCAGTCTCTTCTCAATTTAACCGCGTAGCAAGGGCTGGACGGATCAATCCATAGGGAAGGATGCGATAGAAGCTTTTCGGAATGAATTCTCTACACAAATAGCTTGGAAAAAGAATATTGATTGTAAGGAAAAGTTTTAATAAACCTAAAGAGATTATAGTCTACTAATCATCTGCAACAACCAAGTATTAGTCTAAAATAGAAGAGCATCATATTGAATCTATAAAAATCTACCCTAGGGCTTTGATTGAGAATCAAGTAAGATAATTAAAAATATTGTAAACCCTAATTAGAGTACACTAATTAAAATTAAACTTTAATTCATCCTAATTTCTAAGCATAGCATAAGAAAAAGTCTTTCAAACCTAACATGATGCTATCAAAGTATCTAAATATAAAGTAAGAGTAACCATTAAAATGTGCTACCCTAAATTAGTTCCACTTGACTAATTATTCTTCTTCAAGAATTATCAATTTAATCATAGGATTTCTAACAAACATAGATTTCAATCACTTCATCTTTATACTAAACTTAAGTTGATCGAGAGATTAACAAACTACAAGTTTTAATTAGTTATTCATATTTTTATTATTTTCAAGATTTATAATGAAGAAGAAAACTTGCATAAAAAAAGAAACTAAAGCACGAAAAATAATTAAATTGAAGAACAAGAGAGATGAAAAGAATAATGAACCTTTATTATGATTATCACTTGCCAATTACAATGCCCTTCTTCTTCTTCAAAAATCTTTTACTCCAAATTGAAAGCTAAATGATACAATTGAAATTCGGAAAATTAAATGGCTAAAAAAAATCCTATACTTAATCTCTGAGATGCCTCTTCTTCGTTATTCTTCAGGAGAATTTATAGGAGATTTAAGAAGTAGAGTCCTACACAAACACCTCTACCAAAACTCGACGCACGCGGCCCCATAATTGCCGCATTTTTACGACAAAAAAGGAGGGGTCGTGACAATTTTGGGGAGTTTGGTCACGCGCTTTGGCGCGTGGCTTCATCTCGTCCGTTTATGTGGAGATTTATCTTCAAAATCTTCATTTGATTCTAGAATTTTGAAATATTTCAATCTTGGAGATCAAGTTATCTCTAAATCCAGGTTAAATTCAAATTTTTTCTCTTTATCTTCAACTTGTTCTGCAAGCAACTGAAATTTGAATAAGAGTCCACTTTTATCTTTAATCAGGATGAGGATTGATCTTGTTCTTCCCTTCTCTTCATCAAGATTTTAAATTAACCTTAATTTAAAATCCAAATTCAAAAAAAAGTAGAAGCTTTCTTTATCTTCCCATTTAATTTTTATTTTCATAATAATTGTGGGCTTTTGGGCTCTCTCTTGGATTATTGAGGCCTACACATTACTAAACAAAAAATGAATTAAATATTAATATTTTATAAAGAATAAGTAAGAAAATGTGACTAAAAATATGCATTATTGATGACCAATCACACCACTTCAGTGCTCAGACACAAAGTTTGAAGCTCGCATCTTAGACGCGAAGGTCGAGGAACGCGTCTAATGTCACGTCAATGAGGAAACACAGAGTTTGAAGCACGCATTTCAACACCACCACAGCGCCCAAACGCGAAGCTCGAGACCAGCGTCCAGCATCACCTCAACGGCTAAACGTGGAGCTCAAGCTCGCATTTCAACTGCAGAGGAGCCCTATGTCTCAGTTATAACTACCCTCATTATTGGGTCAAGTACTGCTCATATATAGAGGGGATTTAACCTCCATTATGGAGGGTTTTAAGGGACAATTTTACCCCTGAAACCCCTATAAATAGTTCAGTTTACTATTGAAGAGGGGTCAGAAATTTTCAGCTGAAAAATATTAGCTTTACAAAAAGTTCAACTCTTATGTGCCAACTTGCTAAGTTTAAGTTTTTGCCTAAATCTCTTTAAGATTTCATTGGATAGGGGCGTGCTACTCTATCAGTGATCCAAAGAGAAAAGTTCTGAAGAAGCTTGATGTTCACCCAGTCAACGAAAAATAAGATTCACTTTCCACCGCTACACAAAGAATCCAACCTTAAATAAAGAGGAGATTTGAGTTTGAGTGTCTCCTCTCTCTTGTAGTTAGAATTTGAGTAGTTGTAATTTTTCATTGATTCAAGAAAAGTTTGCAATTGTCCTTCAACTTTCCTCCCCACACAAATATCATGAACAAGACTATAAGCGAAATATAACTGATCAGTCTCATATATTGCATATACATTGTCACCTTACCATACTTTTTAGTTAATAAATCCTATTAATAAGCCTTCTTCTTCTTTGTTCAATGTAGGCCCAATTGCTAAAAGAAAGGAAAGAGAAACAAGCCCAAAAGTCCACCAAATTCTGATTTAATTCAGAATAAATTCGAAATCAAGGAATCAGGGCAAAATCTTGGCATATCAGAAAGGTTGAAAACCGGTTGAAAAGAATCCTCATAAATCAAGCGGTTGAAGCCAACAATCAAAGGCTGTTTCGTCAAATCTGGAGCAAAAACGAGAAAACCAGCAGAAGATATGGGAGAATCATCAAACCAGGAGCACCCACCACTTGGGTGTGGCCATCTGGCCACACCATGGCCGCGAAAACGCGGCTTGGTTAAGGTGGTTGGGGGAGCGTTTGCTCCCCCAATCTTATAAGATCTTCCCCCTCTGGTTTTTCCCTATAAATACCAGTTTCAACAAAGCAAAAAGGAGCGAAGACTAGGATTAGAATTTTTGTTTATACTTTAAGGTTTAGGCTCTTTGTTAGATAGTACAAAAGTTGTATTTTCGTTTTGTAATTTGTAGTTCAGTACAAATACCTGTGAGAGAGAGGAATTGAGTGTTTGTAACTTGAAGATTGAAGTGACATCAATACAAGAATCAAGCTACATTTTCTTTCACTCATTTTACGGTATGTCTTGCGTTATTTACTTGCATTTTTCTTTATCTTTCATGAGTAGTTAAATCGATTTTCTGGGCTCACTATTGTACCTCTCTCCAATTCTTCTTCTCTTTTGATTTTAATGAAAAAGACCCAATGAATCATTTGCATGCCTAACTTAAAGCCTTTCTTTTTGAAAGTGTTCTTGAAGGCACATGAGGATGGGTTTGGATTTTTAAACTCCTACTTCTTTTAAGAACGTCTCTTGAACTTATTTTTATCTCATACTTGAACTTCTTGATGATTTAACATTCGATTCAAAACGGTTTCTTAAAGAAAAGAGTGAACTTTTCCAACTATCTTATATGCTTTACTTCAAACTTTCTAAAGTCAACTTTAAGTTTTGCCTATGATCAAGTTGAGGCACTAAGGATTTCAATAGAAGAATAAATGGTTGAGTAGTGAGATAGTGAGCCCAGATTTTCTTCTTTATTAAAAATAACCAATCACTTTTTTAAACTTTATACAAAATTCACCTTTTCCAAAGCCTTCTCCAAAGTTGCAATTTCTCTTTTAATCATCTCCCTTCTTTCCATTCTCTTTTCAATTAAAAAACGAGCACAATTCTTTGTTACTAAACAAAATACCGAAAAGCTTTCATCGCATTCCTCCTCGTAAACATGACCTGTTAGCCCGAAGCTACACGGTAATTCCTTAACTCTTTGATTTTACAACCAATTTTTGGCGCCGTTGCCGGGGAGAGAACGGTATATTTGTTTTTTAACAAGTTTGGTGTGTTATTTCAGGGACTCCAAGATTCAGATCTAGTATTCAAGCTTTGCAAGAGAAGACTTGCAAATTCTGTGCCCCTACTCTCGAAAGTAGGAAGCAGAATTTCAAGAAATTGCGTTGCAAAAGTTGAAAATTTCGTTAGACTACTAAAACTCTTTTTTGCAGGATATATTGCTCGCAAAAAAATTAAGTTTTTGTATGTTATATTCTTGCTATATCTGCTATCCACCATCCCTGTTTTAATCCAACAGTAATTTGAGTGATTGTTAATTGCTTAAAAAACGTTTAGACTTGCATTCTAGGCTTTTGTCTAATTACGTTTATTTTACAATTACTGTTGAAGAGAGCTGGAGACAAGGTACGTATGCATAGCATATAGTTTAGGAAACATTCTTGGGTGATATTTGCTTTTGAATGCTACTTTTCTATATCTTGCACACTTTGCACAATAAATTCTAAGGGCAAAACCCAATTCAAGATAAGGTGGGGAAGTCATTACCCTTCTTTAGCCCACAAACCATCTCCAAGCACGCACAACCTAAGCCTAAGTAAAATCTGATAGACGTTGGCCTTAGGGACATCTCGAACTCACTAAGAGATTATCCTAAGGGGGAAGGTGTTGGAATTTGACTCCTACCAAATCAGTGTCTAGGAAGGGGATTGAGGGCCGAAAGCCCGAAGGTTGGTGGTTACTTAATTAAGGAACGTCTTTGACGGATAACCTCCCACCAATCTTGTCCTGACCTGGCTGATTAGCTTATGGTCAAAGTCTACATTATACCTCATGTGGACAATCAACCAGTTAGGAGTTGTCTAGGTCAAGGTTACCTTAGACTAGGCTTGGTTGATTACTCTTGTTGACTGTTGGTAAACTTGTTTGTGATTGTGATTGTGTTTGTGTATGCAAGTGTGGTCAAGAGACCCTAACTCATCTAGGTTGACTAGAAACACATCACCACCCAAGTTTGGAGCAAGACCTGATCCGGTTATGGCTCAACCAACATCCTTGCAGGATAGGTTCTATCCCATTTGAACCTCACTTCCATCTTGCACTCTACTTCCATCGGTTAGTGAATACAATTTTGAGCTCAAGCCTCAATTCATCAACACACTCTCCAAGTTTCATGGCTTAGAGTTCGAAGATGCTTACTTCTTCATAAGAGAATTTGAGGAAGTATGTCTAATGATGAAAATCTCACACCTTGTAGACGATGCTATTAGGTTGAGATTTGTCCCTTTCGCTCTTAAGGACTTAGCAAAGAAATGGCTTTACAGCTTAGCGGTCGGTTCTATCACATCTTGGGATGGTTTTATCAAGGTCTTCTTGAAGAAATTCTATCCAATTCATAAGACCACCCTCATTAGGAAGACTATCATGCAATTCAAGCAAGAACCAATTGAACCGTTCTGGAGGTACTTTGAACGCTTTAAAGACCTCCTTGTCCAATGTCCACATCATGGAATAGAGAAATGGCGACAATGTCAAATTCTTTATGACGGTTTAGACTATTCTACCAAAACCCTCTTAGAAAGTATGTGCCAAGGGGGATTCTTGCAGAAGGATGAAAATGAAGGACGAGATTTGTATGAAAACCTAGCTGAAAAGACCATCCAATGGGAACCTACTAGTGAGACCTCTAGGAATTCAAACTCCATCTTTTCAAAAGGAGGTCTCCATTCTATTGAATCATCCATAGCTAATGAGGCTAAGTTAGCTAACCTAGCAAGAAGACTGGAAGCTCTAGAAACTAAAGAACCAGGTCCAGTCAATCAAGTCAGCCCAAGCCAATTTTCAACTCCGGACTGTACTTCCTGCCAAGCCATGAATCATGTGTTCGAGGAGTGCCCTGTGTTTCAGGCTAAGCAACAATACCATGTGTTGGCCAAGAAGTTACACTCTCTTGTTTTGTGTTTTGATGATGACAAACCAAATAAGAGCTATTTGGTACTAATGAATTTGTTCAAGATAAGTTTCAGGTTTTGTACCATGTTTGGAGACCATTGGCTTAGCTTTTGCAAGAACTTCTAAGTTTCACATAGCAAGAAAGGCAATTTGCACAATCAAGGAAGGATCATAGAAGAGAAGGCACAAGCAAAGCATTGGATGGCTCAAAGACTTGAAGATTGCTCAAAGAGTATTTTATCATTGTATTTTTTAGTTTTATAGTTTGTTAAAGAATAGTGGATAGGTTTGAAGCTCTATCACACACGTTTTTGCGCACATGTTTATTCCAAAATGTTTTCTTATAATTTATACAAAAACTTTTTGTTTACAAGATTTAGCCTACAGATATATATTTGTGTTTTATACAAATCTATGTTCAAAACTATTTTTATCAAAATCAAAATCCCCTTTTATTTTCTCTTCAAAATCCTGATTTTTGACCTGAGCCAGTCGACCGAACGGTCGACCGGACCTATGACAGGTTTGGCCGGTCGACCGTCCCAGTCGACCGTGGCTCTGGCTGTGCACGTATCTGTGTGCACGTTGTATCGGTCGACCGACCGGTCAACCGACTGTAAGCAACTTTGCTCTCGGTTAGATTGGGTCGACCGGGCGGTCGACCGCTGGCCTGCAACGGTCACATTTTTGAACTTGCGGTCGACCGACCGGTCGACCGACAGAGCCGTTTGAACAGTAACGGGCATTTTTTTCTGAGCTGTTTATTTTTGTCTTTTTCTCACTTAAGTGAGTTTAAATGACCTGTTTTGGGTTTAATACATTCTGATTAGCCTTAAAAATATTTTATCTTCTAACCCTAGCCCTCTCCTATAAATAGGGGTGTTTGGGGAGAGATTGGTTCACCTAATTATTACAAGAAAAATTCAAAAGTTTAAGGCATTCAAAAGAGCTTGGTTTCTTGGTTTTTGTGCTGAAATTCTCTCTCATTTTCTGAAGTGTTTTCAAGAATTCTCTGATTTCATTTTCTTTTCTCTTTACACACAAGAGCTTCATTCCTACTCATTGTTCTCTAAGGACCTTTTGTAAGGGAAGAGACAATTGAAAGAGAGAGTTTGTGGTCTTTTGACTACTCAGAAATTCCTTGTACTTGAGATTGTGGAGTTGGGTACTCCATTGTATTTGTGATCTTTGTGATAGTGGAAGTAGCTAGAATCCTTCTGGGGAAGGCGGGGAGTAGAGCTGGGTGCTCGAACCTCGATAACATATCTTTGTGTTTGCGATTGGTTTACTTTTCCTTGTCACTACTTATTGCTTGAGATTGTCATTGCCATATTCATTTTCATTCATATTGTCAATCATTATCCCATACAACAAGGTTGCATTGCGCACCTCTAACTCATTTTACGAGGAAGCCGGAGGAAGGAGTTCAGAGCCCTTAATAGGGAATTCGGCTCTTAGTCTTGTTTTGGGAGATTGTTGCATTACATTTGCATCATATTTTTTAAATTGCTCTTTGATTAGCATCATCACCTATTCACCCCCCCTCTAGGTGATTTTCAATTGGTATCAGAGCTTGGACTCTAGGTTTTGGCTTAACATCCATAGAGAGATCCTTAAAATTTGCTAATCAACATTTCTCATTTCATTCATTCATCACTAGTAAACATGGCCGATAACATTAAATCCCCACCTAAATTTGATGGACTCAACTTCCCTATTTGGAAGGTTAGGATGACTATCTTTTTGCAATCATTAGATAGTTTAGTGGCTAAGTCCTTGACCAAACCCTATGTAGCACCCGATAGTGATGAAAGCACATGGACCGACTTCAACTTTAGAGAATATGAGGCTAACTCCAAGGCCCAAAACTCCCTTTTAACCGCCTTGAATGAGGATGACCTTACACGGGTAATTCATTGCCAATCCGCCTATGAGATTTGGCAACACTTATTGGTCACACATGAAGGGACTTCACAAGTCAAGAGAGCTTAGATAGATCTCTTGAGGTCTCAATATGAATCATTTAAAATGCTTGATGATGAATCTATTGATTGTATGATTACTAGATTCACTAAAATCACCAATGGTCTTTCTTCCTTAGGTGACGTCATCTCCAACGATCAAAAGGTGCGCAAAGTGATTCGGGCTCTTCCTCCATCTTGGGAGATAAAGGCCACCACCTTGAAGGAATTGAACGACAAAGATGAGATGGACATCATTAGTCTCATTGGGAACCTAAAGACCCATGAGATGGAGAAGAAAGCAAGAGAAGAGGCCGCTCCAACAAAGAAGAAGTCCATAGCTTTCAAGTCTTCATCCACTCTTGAAGACGATGAAGAAGATGAAGAAGAAGATGAGGAGCTCTCCCTCCTTGTGCGAAATGTCAAAAGGATGTACCGGAGGAACAAGCTCAACTTCCGGAGAAAATTTGAAGGCAAAGAGGAGAGGAAAATTATATGCTACAATTGCCGAAAGCCCGGACACATCATGGCGGATTGCCCGGAGTTCAAGAAGAAGATGACCTCCTCCTTCAAGCCAAAGAAATCGGAAGAAAAGAAAGCGTACAAGGCAACTTCGGATTCGGAAAGCGAGTCCGAGGAAGAGGCGGATGTAGAAAATATGTGTTTCATGGCAAACACACCTAAGGTAACCCCTCAACCCCTTGATGATGAAGATGATGAATTAAGTAAGGAAGTTCTTGTACATGCTTTTGTTGAACTTTCTGAAACTTATGATAACAAGAAAATTGAATGCTTTAAATTGCAAAAAGAAGTTGCTTTTCTCAAAAATCAACTTGCTATGGTTTCTAAAGAAACGGATGACATTTCTTCTAATCTCACTTCTATTCAAAATGAGTTTAATGCCTACAAGGTTTCTTGTAAGGCTAAATTTCCTATTGTTGATGAAAAAGAAATTTCTTCTTTAAAAATCAAAATGGTTGATTTCGAGAAAGTTTTGAAAGATTGTGCTTTTAACACTAAGAAACTTGAGGAAAAATTTTCTAAAAAGCACACATCACATGCTAAGATTTCTCATGCTCACACTACACCTAACACTTCTCATGCTCACAAAGCTCATGCTCACAAATCACACACCCATTATGCTTTTAAATATGGTAGAGTATATAGATGCACATATTGTGGTAAAAATGGATATTTAGCTAAGTTTTGTTATGATCAATTAAATAGATCCAATAATCTTGTTTGGGTTCATGGCTCTAACCCTCAAGGACCCAAGAAAATGTGGGTACCAAAATCAAGTCCTAAATTGTTTGATGTAGGTACACACCAAGGCTCCAAGACGTAGGGAGCGGTGGTACCTTGATAGTGGTTGTTCAAGACACATGACGTGGGATATCAACAACTTTACAACCCTATCAAGGTACATGGAAGGTGGCTCTGTCACCTTCGGGGATGACTCAAAAGGAACTATCATCGGTATAGGTAACATTCAAATTGGTGCATCTCCTATTATTGAGAATGTTATTTTAGTTGAAGGTTTGAAACATAATTTGCTTAGTATTAGTCAATTTTGTGATCGTGGACTTAAAGTTGTTTTTGATGATACTTCTTGCAAGATTTTTGATATTAAATCCAATGATTGTATTCTTACCGGTTTTCGTGATGATAATGTTTATATCATTGACATGCTTAATGTTGAGTGTTCTACTAAATGCTTAAATGCTTTTGATGAAAATTCTTGGCTTTGGCATAGAAGATTAGGACATGCATCTTTTGACCATCTTTTTAGGATTAATTCAAAGGAATTGGTGAAGGGTATACCTTGCTTGAAGTTTGAGAAAGACCGCATCTGTGGTGCGTGCCAACTTGGGAAACAAACCAAGTCTTCCTTCAAACCAATCAAGGATATCATGTCAACTAGGCCTTTAGAATTAATTCATATGGATCTTTTTGGACCTACTAAAACTAAGAGTTTAAATGGTAGTAGATATGCATATGTTTTGGTTGATGATTTTTCCCGTTTCACTTGGGTTTTCTTTTTGGAACACAAAGACCAAACCTTTTCTCATTTTAAGATTTTTCGAAAAAGGGTTGAAAAAGAAAAAGGTTTTCCGATTTTGAAAATAAGGAGTGATAGAGGTGGTGAGTTTGTGAACCAACTCTTCATGACTTATTGTGATGAAAAGGGAATTAAGCATGAAATGTCTTGTCCTAGAACTCCACAACAAAATGGAGTTGTAGAAAGGAAAAATAGAACACTTCAAGAGATGGCTAGGACAATGATTAGTGAATATGACCTCCCTCAATATCTATGGGCCGAGGCCGTAAACACCGCATGCTATATATCCAACCGTATTTATTTGTGTAAAAATTCTTCCAAAACATCTTTTGAAATGTATCATTCTAGAAAACCTAATGTTGCTTATTTCAAAGTTTTTGGATGCAAATGTTTTGTTTTGAATACTAAAGAGAATTTGGGTAAATTTGATGCTAAGGCTTATGAAGCAATTTTTGTTGGATATTCTACAACTAGTAAAGCTTATAGAGTATTCATTAGATCTTCTCGTACCATTGAAGAATCCATGCATGTTAAATTTGAAGAATCTAATGTGGTTGTTGAGAATGTTGTAGAGATTGAACCATTAGGTGAAGACATGGAGAGACTATCCTTGAAGGACTCACCCGCTCAAGAAGATAAGCAAGAATCTATTGGTGATGTTCAAGAGGATAAAGAGGAAAGCTCTCAACCGCTTCCTAAAGCTTGGAGATACGCTACAAATCATCCTAAGGAGCTCATCTTGGGTGATGCATCTAAAGGAGTCACAACGCGCTCCAAACTCCATGACCTATGTGGTAACTTTGCTTTCATTTCTCATTTTGAACCCAAAGGCATTCTCGAAGCCGAGACGGACCCATATTGGTTGCTTGCCATGCAAGAGGAACTCAATCAATTTGAGCGCAACCAAGTTTGGCACCTTGTTCCTAAACCCCACGATAGACCAATAATTGGTACTAAGTGGATCTTTAGAAACAAGATGGATGAGTCCGGAAATGTCATTAGGAATAAAGCTAGGTTAGTGGCCCAAGGTTACACTCAAGTTGAAGGAATTGACTTTGAGGAGACCTTTGCACCCGTAGCACGGCTTGAAGCCATACGGATGACACTAGCTTTTGCATCTTTCAAAAATTTTAAACTTTTTCAAATGGATGTGAAAAGTGCATTTTTGAATGGTTTTATTAATGAAGAAGTTTATGTTTCTCAACCTCCCGGTTTTATTGATCATGTTCATCCCGATTTTGTTTTTAAACTTGATAAAGCTTTGTATGGATTGAAACAAGCTCCAAGAGCTTGGTATGAAAGGCTTTCTAGTTTTCTTATTTCAAATGATTTTATTAAAGGCAAAGTAGACACAACTCTCTTTACTAAGCATGTTGATAATGACATTTTAATTGTGCAAATTTATGTTGATGATATAATTTTTTGTTCTACTAATGAGCTGTTGTGCAAGGATTTTGAAAAGGTCATGCAACTTGAATTTGAAATGTCTTCAATGGGTGAGCTTAATTTCTTCCTTGGACTCCAAATCAAGCAATTGCAAGACGGAACCTTCATTAGCCAAGCCAAGTATGTAAAGAAGCTAGTAAAGAAGTTTGGGCTTGAAGGATCAAAGGCTTGCAACACTCCAATGGCAACTACAACCAAGCTTGATAAGGATGATCAAGGTAAAAATGTTGATATTAAATTATATAGAAGCATGATAGGAAGTCTTTTATATTTAACGGCAAGTAGGCCGGATATCATGTTTAGTGTGTGTCTTTGTGCTAGATTTCAATCGTGTCCTAAAGAGTCTCATCTTATTGCGGTAAAACGCATTATTCGTTATATTAAGGGCACTATTGGAATGGGTCTTTGGTATCCGAAAACTAGAGATTTTCAATGACTAGCTATTCGGATGCCGACTATGCGGGTTGTAGAGTTGATAGAAAGAGTACTAGTGGGACATGTCAATTTCTTGGTAATTGTCTTGTTTCATGGTCCTCTAGGAAACAAAATTCCGTAGCACTCTCAACCGCCGAGGCGGAGTATGTTGCCGCAGGGGCTTGTTGTGCACAAGTCCTTTGGATGAAACATACTCTCCTTGATTTTGATTTGCATTTTGATCATATAAAAATATTTTGTGATAATACTAGTACTATACACATGACTAAGAATGCAAATCAACATAGTAAGACCAAGCACATTGAGATTAGATATCACTTTCTTAGAGATCATTTTGAGAAAGGAGATATAGATATTGATTATGTTTCCACGGATTTACAACTAGCCGATATTTTCACTAAACCACTTGATTTTGCTAGATTTTGGTTTATTTGTGGAGAACTTAATGTTTGTGTTATTGATTAAACATGTTTTTCATAACCCTTTTTGATGTATGACAAAAAGGGGGAGAATAAGTTTACATGGGACAAAAATAAGTTCATTTGGTCTTGGTTCCATATGAATTTATATGTTTTGGTTTTTATGAGTTTTATGAGTTTTTGTTATGAGTCTTGTGTTTTATGAGAACTCTTGTATTTTGTGTTTTATTAGTATTGTTTCAATTTGGTTTCAATTGGCATCAAAAGTATGTTTTGTGTTTTTAATAAATTCTTGTGTTTTTCATATAGCATAATTTGAGGGGGAGTCTTCTCCTCCCAAATATTTTTGTCTATAGCCTATTTGTTTTGTCATCATCAAAAAGGGGGAGATTGTTGGCCCAAGAAGTTACACTCTCTTGTTTTGTGTTTTGATGATGACAAACCAAATAAGAGCTATTTGGTACTAATGAATTTGTTCAAGATAAGTTTCAGGTTTTGTACCATGTTTGGAGACCATTGGCTTAGCTTTTGCAAGAACTTCTAAGTTTCACATAGTAAGAAAGGCAATTTGCACAATCAAGGAAGGATCATAGAAGAGAAGGCACAAGCAAAGCATTGGATGGCTCAAAGACTTGAAGATTGCTCAAAGAGTATTTTATCATTGTATTTTTTAGTTTTATAGTTTGTTAAAGAATAGTGGATAGGTTTGAAGCTCTATCACACACGTTTTTGCGCACATGTTTATTCCAAAATGTTTTCTTATAATTTATACAAAAACTTTTTGTTTACAAGATTTAGCCTACAGATATATATTT
The DNA here is from genome assembly GCA_038442645.1 of Agave tequilana. Taxonomy (NCBI): domain Eukaryota; kingdom Viridiplantae; phylum Streptophyta; class Magnoliopsida; order Asparagales; family Asparagaceae; genus Agave; species Agave tequilana. The sequence continues at coordinate 39,796 of JAVJIF010012207.1, read as the reverse complement.
GTGTTTTATACAAATCTATGTTCAAAACTATTTTTATCAAAATCAAAATCCCCTTTTATTTTCTCTTCAAAATCCTGATTTTTGACCTGAGCCAGTCGACCGAACGGTCGACCGGACTTATGATAGGTTTGGCCGGTCGACCGTCCCAGTCGACCGTGGCTCTGGCTGTGCACGTATCTGTGTGCATGTTGTATCGGTCGACCGACCGGTCGACCGACTGTAAGCAACTTTGCTCTCGGTTAGATTGGGTCGACCGGGCGGTCGACCGCTGGCCTGCAACGGTCACATTTTTGAACTTACGGTCGACCGACCGGTCGACCGACAGAGCCGTTTGAACAGTAACGGGCATTTTTTTCTGAGCTGTTTATTTTGTCTTTTTCTCACTTAAGTGAGCTTAAATGACCTGTTTTGGGTTTAATACATTCTGATTAGCCTTAAAAATGTTTTATCTTCTAACCCTAGCCCTCTCCTATAAATAGGGGTGTTTGGGGAGAGATTGGTTCACCTAATTATTACAAGAAAAATTCAAAAGTTTAAGGCATTCAAAAGAGCTTGGTTTCTTGGTTTTTGTGCTGAAATTCTCTCTCATTTTCTGAGGTGTTTTCAAGAATTCTCTGATTTCATTTTCTTTTCTCTTTACACACAAGAGCTTCATTCCTACTCATTGTTCTCTAAGGACCTTTTGTAAGGGAAGAGACAATTGAAAGAGAGAGTTTGTGGTCTTTTGACTACTCAGAAATTCCTTGTACTTGAGATTGTGGAGTTGGGTACTCCATTGTATATGTGATCTTTGTGATAGTGGAAGTAGCTAGAATCCTTCTGGGGAAGGCGGGGAGTAGAGCTGGGTGCTCGAACCTCGATAACATATCTTTGTGTTTGCGATTGGTTTACTTTTCCTTGTCACTACTTATTGCTTGAGATTGTCATTGCCATATTCATTTTCATTCATATTGTCAATCATTATCCCATACAACAAGGTTGCATTGCGCACCTCTAACTCATTTTACGAGGAAGCCGGAGGAAGGAGTTCAGAGCCCTTAATAGGGAATTCGGCTCTTAGTCTTGTTTTGGGAGATTGTTGCATTACATTTGCATCATATTTTTTAAATTGCTCTTTGATTAGCATCATCACCTATTCACCCCCCTCTAGGTGATTTTTACCATGAACCGATGAATGCGGCCTTTTCAAGGCCGAACAATAATCCTTACGCACCAACGTACAATCCTGGCTGGAGAAATCACTCTAATTTCTCATAAAGCCAAAATAACAATGACCAGTCACGGTCAAATCATACTAGCCACTTCCATCATGCTAATAATTCTTCCAATCATCAATCCAACTTTTTCAATTTCCATAATAATTCTCCCAACCATCCACCTAATTTTTCAAACTATCAAACAAAACTTTCCCAACTAAGCTCCACAATCCTCCTTCCAGAATCCTCAACTAGAAAGGAGAATGACTGACTTTGAGAGAAACATGGAAAGATAAATGAAAAATCAAGATTCTTTCATGCAAACTATACAGAGGTTAGAAGTTCAAATAAGCCAATTAGCCACTCCACAGAATGAGAGAAAGAAGGGTACCCTGCCTAGTCAGCCAATAACCAATCCTAGGAATTCTCAACAAGCTCATTTGGTTGAGGATCAATCATTAAATCAATGTAATGCTGTTCATACATTGAGGTCAAGGAAGAGAGTTGATAATCAAGTGTCAACGCCAACCAATCCCATTCAGCACAACCACAGTCAAGCATCCACCTCATCTAATTCAAATCCTTCCAAATCTGACGAATCTGAAAAAGATAAGTCAACCAGTCAGGTGCACCAGCCTATAGTACCATTTCCTAATAGGCTGAAAAACAACAAGCAAAATCCACACATGGACAAGATAATTGAGATATTTAATCAAGTGAAGATAAATGTGCCACTTCTTGATGCCATCCAACAAGTCCCTTCCTATGCTAAGTTTCTTAAGGACATGTGCACCAAGAAGAGAAAGACTAATGTACCAAAAAAAGTCTTCTTAGCCACTAACATTAGTGAGCTACTATCGGGTCTGATCCCTGTCAAGTACAAGGATCCAGGTAGTTCCACCATTGCCTGCACAATAGGACAAGCCGAGATTAGTCGTGCACTTCTTGACTTGGGGGCAAGTATCAACTTGCTTCCATTCTCAGTTTATCAACAACTCGGGTTAGACGATCTTAGTCCAACTCGAGTCACTATCCAACTGGCTGACCGTTTAGTAAAAGTTCCAAAAGGGGAGATTAATGATGTCCTGATCCGGGTAGGAGAGTTTATTTACCCTGTCGATTTTATAGTTCTGGAGACACGACCTGTGTCCAACTCCAATCATAGGGCTCAAACTCCTGTTATCCTAGGGCGACCATTCCTTGCTACTGCCAATGCCATCATCAATTGTAGGAATGGGTCCATGAGGTTAACCTTTGGGGACATGACTAGAGAAGTCAATATCTTCAATCTAAGAAAACATCCCCGCGATGTTGAGAACCAAACATTTGAAGTCAACCAAATTGAGAACTTAACAAGTGAACATAGGGAAGAATTGGAACTAGAAATTGAGTGTGACTTCGGGTTAGAGTCTGATGACTTTAATCTTGATCAGGTTGTAGATTCTGATGTGAATTAGGCATCGAACCCTATTTTACCAATAATGGAGCCAACAAATTTGACTAGTCCTTCCAGTGAGCCTTCCTCTTCCTTAGAATTAAAAGCCTTACCTGCGCATCTCAAGTACGTCTATCTAGGCGAACAAGAGACCTTTCCTGTCATCATTGCCTCCCATTTAAATGACGGGGAAGAAGATCTTAAAGCAATTCTAAGAAAACATACGGAAGCCATTGGTTGGACTATGACCGATATAAAGGGATTAAGTCCGACCATCGTTCAACATCGCGTTCATCTCAATGAAGATGCCACACCTAAAAGAGACCCGCAGCGTAGGTTAAACCCTATAATGCAAGAGGTTGTTCATGCTGAAATTGTAAAACTCTTAGATAATGGGATAATTTATCCTATTTCTGATAGCCAATGGGTCAGTTCTGTCCACGCGGTTCTAAAGAAATCCGGTTTCACTGTAGTAGAAAACGAGAACAAAGAGTTGGTCCAAACTCGACTTCCCACGAAGATCCGAGTTTGCATTGACTATAGGAAGCTTAATGCTGCAACTCGTAAGGATCATTTTCCACTTCCCTTCATTGATCAAATGCTTGAACGTTTGGCGGGTCACGAGTATTACTGTTTCTTGGACGGTTACTCGGGGTATAACTAGATCCCTATTGCTCCTGAGGACCAAGAAAAGACTACGTTCACATGTCCATTTGGGACATTTGCTTATCGTCGAATGCCTTTCAGCTTATGCAATGCCCTAGCAACGTTTCAACGTTGCATGTTGAGTCTTTTCTCTGATATGGTAGAACATTTCTTAGAGATCTTTATGGATGATTTCTCCATCTATGGAGATTCATTCACTCAATGTCTCCACCATTTAGAACTTGTCCTCCAACGTTGTGCTGAGAAAATCTGACACTGAATTGGGAGAAATGCCACTTCATGGTAAAACATGAAATTGTCTTGGGTCATGAAATCTCTAAGAAAGAAATTGAAGTGGATAGAGCCAAAATTGAGGTTATTGCTAAGCTTCCCATGCCCAAATGCGTTACGGACATTAGATCCTTCTTAGGACACGCTGGTTTTTACCGAAGATTTATCAAGGATTTTAGCAAAATTGCTAGGCCCTTGACTAATCTGTTAGCTAAGGATGTGTCCTTCACTTTCGATGCTGAATGCATGAATTCTTGGGGGAAGCTTAAGAGAGAGCTTATTTCTGCACCAATCATATCTGCACCGGATTGGTCTAAGCCGTTCGAAATCATGTGCGATGCTTCCGATTTTGCCATAGGCGCTGTCCTAGGACAACACATTGATAACAAGCAGCATGTGATTTACTACTCTAGTAGGACTCTCAATGATGCTCAATTGAACTACACTACGACTGAGAAGGAATTCTTGGCAGTAGTGTTTGCCTTAGAGAAAATGGTGGTTTTGGACCCTAGTAGGTAGGGACGAAATTTCTCTAAGGCAAACACTACTGCCAAGAATTCTTTCCCAGTAGTAGTGTAGTTCAATTGAGCATCGTTGAGAGTCCTACTAGAGTAGTAAATCACGTGCTGCTTGTTATCAATGTGTTGTTCTAGGACAGCGCCTATGACAAAATCAGAAGCGTCGCACATGATTTCGAACGGCTTAGACCAATCTGGTGCAGATATGATTGGTACAGAAATAAGCTCTCTCTTAAGCTTCTCCCAAGAATTCATACATTCAACATCGAAAGTGAAGGACACGTCCTTAGATAACAGATTAGTTAAGGGTCTAGCAATCTTGCTAAACTCCTTGATAAATCTTCGGTAAAAACTGACGTGTCCTAAGAAGGATCGAATATCCTTCACGCATTTGGGCATGGGAAGCTTAGCGATAACCTCAATCTTGGCTCTATCCACTTCAATTCCTTTCTTGGAGATTTTATGACCCAAAACAATTCCATGTCTTACCATGAAGTGACATTTCTCCCAATTCAGTGTCAGATTTTTCTCAGCACAACATTGGAGGACAAGTTTTAAATGGTGGAGACATTGAGTGAACGAATCTCCGTAGATGGAGAAATCATCCATGAAGGTTTCTAAGAATCGTTCTACCATATCAGAAAAAGACTCAACATGTAACATTGAAATGTTGCTGGGCATTGCACAAGCCAAAAGGCATTCGACGATAAGCAAATGTCCCAAATAGACATGAGAACGTAGTCTTTTCTTGGTCCTCAGGAGCAATAGGAATCTGATTATACCCCGAGTAACCGTCCAAGAAACACTAATACTCGTGGCCCGCCAAACGTTCAAGCATTTGATCAATGAAAGGAAGTGAAAAATGGTCCTTATGAGTTGCAGCATTAAGCTTCCTATAGTCAATGCAAACTCGAATCTTCGTGGGAAGTCGAGTTTGGACCAACTCTTTGTTCTCATTTTTCACTACGGTGAAACCGAATTTCTTTGGAACCGCGTGGACAGGACTAGCCCATTGGCTATCAGAAATGGGATATATTATCCCATTGTCTAAGAATTTCACAATTTCAGCATGAACAACCTCTTGCATTATACGATTTAACCTACGCTGCGGTCTCTTTTAGGTGTTGCATCTTTATTGAGATGAATGCGATGTTGAACTATGGTTGAACTCAATCCCTTTATATCGGTGATAGTCTAACCAATGACTTCCCTATGTTTTCTTAGAATTGCTTTAAGATCTTCTTCTTGCCCGTCGTTTAAATGGGAGGCAATGATGACAGGAAAGGTCTCTTGTTCGCCTAGATAGATGTACTTGAGATGCGCAGGTAAGACTTTCAATTCTAAGAAAAAGGAAGGCTCACTGGAAGGATGAGTCAAATTTGTTGGCTCCATATTTGGTGAAAGAGGGTTCGAGGCCCAATTCATAGCAGACTCAACAATCTGATCAAGATTAAAGTCGTCAGACTCTAACCCGAAGTCACACTCAGTTTCTAGTTTCAATTCTTCCCTGTGTTCACTTGTTAAGTTCTCAATGAGGTTGACTTCAAATGTTTGGTCCTCAACATCACGGGGTTATTTTTTTAGGTTGAAGACATTGACTTCTCTAGTCATGTCCCAAAGGTTAACCTCATGAACCCATTCCTACAATTGATGATGGCATTGGCAGTAGCAAGGAATGGTCTCCCTAGGATAACATGAGTTTGAGCCCTAGGATTGGACATAGATTGTGTCTCTAGAACTATGAAATCAACGGGGTAAATAAACTCCCCGACCCAGATAAGGACATCATTAATTTTCCCCTTTGGAACTTTTACTGAACGGTCAGCCAGTTGGATAGTGACTCGAGTTGGACTAAAATCGCCCAACCCGAGTTGTTGATAAACTGAGAATGGGAGCAAGTTGATACTTGCCCCCAAGTCAAGCAGTGCACGACTAATCTCGGCTTGTCCTATGGTGTAGGTAATGGTGGGACAACCTGGATCCTTGTATTTGACAGGGATCGGACCCGACAGTAGCTCACTAATGTTAGTGGCTAAGAAGATCTTTTTAGATATATTAGTCTTTCTCTTCTTGGTGCACATGTCCTTAAGAAACTTAGCATAGGATGGGACTTGTTGGATGGCATCAATAAGTGGCACATTTATCTTCACTTGATTGAAGATCTCAATTATTTTATCCATGTGTGGATTTTGCTTGTTGTTTTTCAGCCTATTAGGAAATGGTACTATAGGCTGGTGCACCTGACTGGTTGACTTATCTGTTTCAGATTCGTCAGATTTAGAAGGATTGAGATTAGATGCGGTGGATGCTTGATTGTGGTTGTGCTGAATGGGATTAGATGGTGTTGACACTTGATTATCAACTTTCTTTCCCGACCTTAATGTATGAACAACATTACATTGATTTAATGATTGATCCTTAGCCAAATGAGCTTGTTGAGAATTCTTAGAATTCATTATTGGCTGACTAGGCAAGGTACCCTTTTATCTCTCATTCTATGGAGTGACTAATTGGCTCATTTGAACCTCTACCTTCTGTATAGTTTGCATAAGAGAATCTTGGTTCTTCATGTATCTTTTCATGTTTCTCTCAAAGTCAGTCATTCTCCTTTCTAGTTGAGGATTCTGGAAGGAAGATAGTGGAGCTTGGTTGGGAAAGTTTTGTTGATAGTTTGAAAAGTTAGGTGGATGGTTGGGAGAATTATGATGAAAATTGGAAAACTTAGGTTGATGATTGGAAGAATTATTAGCATGATGGAAGTGGCTTGTTGATTTGACCGTGAGTGGTCATTGTTATTTTGGCTTCATGAGAAATTCGGGTGATTTCTCCAGCTAGGATTATACGTGGTGCCTAAGGATTATTTGTTCAGCCTTGAAAAGGCCGCATTCATCGGTTCTAGAAAGTGTTATTGAGCTTGAAACACAGGACACTCCTCAAACACATGATTAATGGCTTGACAGTAAGTACAGCCCGGAGTTGAAAATTAGTTTGGGCTGACTTGATTGACTAGACTTGGTTCCTTAGTTTCTAAAGCTTTTCTCGCTAGGTTAGCTAACTTAGCATCGTTAGTTATGGATGATTCAATAGAATGGAGACCTCCTTTTGAAGAGATAGAGTTTGAGTTCCTCGAGGTTTCACTAGTAAGGTTCCCATTGGATGGTTTTTTCAGCTAGATTCTCATATAAATCCCATCCTTCATTTTCATCCTTCTGCAAGAATCCCCTTGGCACATGCTTTCTAAGAGGGTCTTGGTTGAGTAGTCTAAACCGTCATGAGAATTTTACATTGTCGCCATTTCTCAATTCCATGATAAGGACATTGGACAAGGAGGTCTTTAAAGCGTTCAAAGTACCTCCAAAATGGTTCACTAGGTTCTTACTTGAATTGCATGATGCTCTTCATAATGAGAGCGGTCTTATGAATTAGATAGAATTTCTTCAAGAAGACCTTGATGAAACCATCCCAAGATGTGCTAGAGCCGACCGCTAAGCTGTAAAGCCATTTCTTGGTTAAGTCCTTAAGAGCGAAAGGGACAAATCTCAATCTAATAGCATCATCTACAAGGTGTGAGATTTTCATCATTAAACATACTTTCTCAAATTCTCTTATGAAGAAATAAGCATCTTCGGACTCTAAGCCATGAAACTTGGGGAGTGTTTGATGAACTGAGGCTTGAGCTCAAAATTGTATTTACTGACCGATGAAAGTTGGATGCAAGATAGAAGTGAGGTTCTAATGGGATAGAACCTATCCTGTAAAGATGTCGGTTGAGCCATAACCGGATCAGGTCTTGGTTCAAACTTGGGTGGTGATGTGTTTCTAGTCAACCTAGATGAATTAGGGTCTCTTGACTATACTTGCATACACAAACACAATCACAAACAAGTTCACCAATAGTCAACAAGAGAAAACAACCACGCCTAGTCTAAGGTAACCTTAACCTAGACAACTCCTAACTGGTTAATTGTCCACAGGAAGTATAATGCAGACTTTGACCACAAGCTAATCAGCCAGGTCAGGGCAAGATAGGTGGGAGGTATCCACGCAAAAGCGACGGGCCTAATTAAGCCAAACCACCAGCCTTCTGGGGTTCGCCCCTCAATCCCTTTCCTAGACACTGATTTGGCAGGAGTCAAATTCTAACACTTTCCCCCTTAGGATAATCTCCTACTGAGTTTGAGATATCCCTAAGGCTAACGTCTATCAGATTTTACTTAGGCTTAGATTGTACGTGCTTGAAAATGGTTTGTGGGCTAAGGAAGGGTAATGACTTCCCCACCTTATCTTAATCTGGGTTTTGCCCTTAGAATTGATTGTGCAGAGTGTGCAAGATATAGAAAAGTAACATTCAAAAGCAAATATCACCTAAGAATGTTTCCTAAACTATATGCTTTGCATACGTACCTTGTCTCCAGCTATCTTCAACAATAATTGTAAAATAAACGTTGTCACGCCCCGCTTCCCAAAATACGCTGAAGCGGAGACGCGACACGAGTCAGCGACGCATATATGTAAGGAAAATCCCTCACGTATATGCGCTAAGCCTTAAGTAACCCGAAACAAGCTATAAATCTAACTGTAATAAATCATGATTACTGCAATATCACATATAGGCATCCACACATGATATCATATGAATCAAGAACTAGAATAACGACTGAATCTGATATGATGAGAATCAAAAAAATAATATGAAGGCAAGAAAGATAAGAATACCGGAATCGAATAGGGAGAAGCTCCAGCTCATCGCGAAGCGTACAGTCTCATCGAACACATGTACAATAGAAACAAAGCGTCCAATATATGGACGTGCAAATCCAGGGTCGTCAGAAAGCGACCTGGTGAGTGTGTGTGTAAAGGGGAAAGCTCGTGCATATAAACAATGTGCACAAAATAATAACAAGATAACTGCAGATATAAAATAACTAAATGACATGATCAACAGATAACTAAAGGATAACTGCATAACAATATGAATGAAGATAAAAGTCAACTATCACAAATGTAAACTAATAGCTGATGTCAAGATGTGTAACCTAGCATATGTCACTAGTCTGGTTGGTTATTATTAACTTAACTAATGTAGTACTTAGCTGTGTCTCATACCACGGCCGTTTTCCCACATATCAAACAATGTTATCGTTGTTGTAACTGCCTGCTAATGTAGTGCATGTGTTTTGGAAGAGTTCCGTGCATGCCCGGTACCACGGTCTAACACCCCTGGAGCTGAACCAGGACAAGCTGCAAGGCTCTGACAACTGAAGACCACAGCCCCACACGAAAAGACAACTAGTGTGGCGCCGTAATCCGGGCATTGCCCTGACAACTGGCAACTGTATAGGTAGCCAGTACTACCTTGATTCCCCATAGTTGGAACCCACAACTCGGTACCATAATAAGTCCTTCCAAAATACACGACATGCATCATCAGGCAATTACCCCTGTTCCTCGGGTTGTGATATCTTTTATTAATAAGCAATCAATGTGATTTAATATGTAGTAGTAACTGATATCTCCAACAACTGCTGATGTCAATACTAGCTGATAATCTGATAACTGACAACTGAGTAACTGACAACTAATATTTGACATCTGAAATAAGATATTGGAGATATAGCCACTAACACAATAGTGTCACAAACAACTGGTAACTGATACAGATATCTACCAACTCTCATAAGCTCTGAACACGTCATATGATCACCAACAAATAATCTCACCACAACTGATAAACTGATGACTACTATCTAATAACTCTGAAATACAAGATCACCGATATCGAATAGATCACTATTACAATAGCTCAATCTCTATTAACTGAAGTAATCAATAACTAAACATGAAGCACATGGTATATCCTCGAGATCAACAAGTCAACACATACTGAAATCATAACGAAGTAAGGGAATCATCCTCAAACAATATATAGTTTAGAATATCTACTTCTGATACTCAATATCAACAAAATGTCATCTAAATAAATCTCAAATACTCACAACTATACATTCAGCTTCGTCAATCTCATCTTAATGCAGATCATGCTATCGATATAAGAATGTAAAATTCCATATCAACTCTAACTCAAGGTCAATCTAAATCACAACCCAGCTAAATCAGTCACATCTAAATACTGATCAATATCCAATGTAAATAACATAAATCCCAGATCAAGCCAAATCGCGGTCCAACTTTCCTCACAACTAAATCCGCATCCAGAATAATAAACAATTAGTAAGAACTAACAAGAATACTAATATCCTGGTGATAAAACATCAAGTCCAGAAATGTCTAACATCAAATCACATCTGATCTATTATCCGTGGTATCTCTAAATACTTTCATACCAATGAAGACGTCATATATACTTGTCCACAATATCTAAAAGTGTTCTAGTCAGAATTAATCACTAAATACATGAATATCAAATCTGATAACTAATACAAACTGTATCAACCTCAAGATCGAGCCGAGTCAAGTCACAGTCTAAGGTACATCAAAACTAGGCCTAAGCCAACAACGGCAAAATACCAACACATGAAATGACGCTGATACAAGCTCCTATCAACTTTGTAATTAAAGTGAACATTCATACATGTCTCATGAAGTGGTACAAATAATCAAACTGGTAAAGTACAATAGAAAGTCACATAAAATGATAAGAGCAACATGTAAACGCATACCGACAACGGTAAATAAGGAAATGCACAAGAACGAACACTCACATGAAATGACGCGGTTTAGGAACCGAATCGATGTCTGGTCTTCACTGCACGAACCGGTACTAGTCTACAGATCATCCCATGCATCGGTCTTCGAATTGCCTATGTATCGGGTCCACAACGAGCACGAATCTGAATCGAGTCCGGGTCTCCTGAAGCTGGGTTCGGATCTCACTGGACGGGTCCGAAATATTGTAGCACGTAAGCGAACATACAAATAAATATAAATATACACTAGATATACTCCTGAGCACACTGACACATACGTGTATACCCGCACACATACATATACATGTATACACATACATACGCCTCTATACATACATATATATACAAATGTACAAACTAACAATCATGCGTACATACACGTATATACGCTTATATACATACATACATCTATAATACTTATATATAAATATGTGCATACACACATGTGTACCCAGTCAAGCATACGTTCGTACATATACGTACTCATGTACAATACATATATATATACTATATATACAAACCCACACACATGCATACACTATACTTATACGTATATACACACACGCGCGCACACAACTTACGCACGTACACACAAACTCACATACAACACACACATAAAACACTAATTAACTAACACTTTCACATGAAAAATAATTATACACACAATACTTGTAAATATATTTACAAATGTGCCATCACTTGATAATTCATGCACACCCATACAAATTACAAACCCGAGAGAGGAAACTCACGCAAAGGGGTGATTTGCGGCGCGTCGACGGAGGCTCTGGCGGAGGCGTCGGGGCCCGCGGAGGATGTCGTTGGATAGAGGAGTTCACCGTGAAGAGCGTGGGTGCGCTCGCGCTCGCCTACGGTGATCCATGGCGACCCACGGGGAGACGGAAAACGGCTCGGAGTAAGATGGCATCCCACACAAATAAATAGCAACCCATGCATATAAATTAAGACACATTACTACACATTATATAAAACATATATATATATATATATATATATATATATATATATATATATATATATATATATATATATATATATATATATATATATTAACATGAAATGGAAGAGAAATAAAGTGGGAGAAGGAAAGTAGACTCACCTAATAATGTAGTGATTTGCGGCACACCGACGGAGGCTCTGGCGGAGGCGTCCGGGGCTGCGGAGAGTGTCGTTGGATAGAGCATCTCGCAATGAAGGGCGTGGGTGCGTTCGCGCTCATCGACGAGGATCCACGGCGATCCACGGAGAGCCGAAAAATGACATCCCACACACAAGAATCATGCACCTATATTTGCACACATTTAAATGTAAGTATATCCCACATCTATACTAACTATACACATTAATTTAAGTACACACATAATATTATTCTCTTGCATACCAATTTGTAAAGAGAGAAAGGGATGTGAAGGGGCTCACGCTGGCTTGGCCAATGGGGAAAGGAGCTTGGCTGTGCACAGGTTGATGGGCGCAGGTCTGGGATGAGCGTGGAGGCGGCCTGCTGTTGGAGGGGTGCTGGCGGCAGGGCTGTGCAGTGGAGGAGGGGCTGTTGTGGTCGTGGTGCTGTCGCGCGCTGCTGGAGCTCGGCCTGCTGGAGGCTGGGCGCGCCAAGGGAGGAGGAGGAGCTGTTGTGGTCGTTGTTGCGCTGATGGTGAGCTGGATCTGCAGATCAGGGGCCTGCGGCTGTGGTGTGTTGATCGGAGATCGTCGGTGATCGCCGGAGAGATGGCGGAGGGTGTGGTGTTGCCGGAGCCAAAGGAGGGAAGCGTCCTGGATTGTGTGCGGGCTCGTGTGGGAGCAGGTCCGCTGCTACGCTGCAAAGGGGGATCCGGCCATGCTGCTGTTGGTGGATGCGTAAGGGGGTTGGATGGAGGAGAGAGTTAATTAAGGTTGAGATTAGGTTTAGGTTAAGGATTAAGAAGAGATTATATAGGGTGGGGTGCGGGTTAACGGGTAGCGGGTTTGGGGTTGGATCCAAACGAGTAAAGGAATAAGAGGCTAATCAAAGAAAACACAATAATAACAAAGATTAATACTAATATTAATACTAATATCAAAATAATAAATGATACTAATACCAATAATAATTAGCAATACTAATTACAATAATAACAGCAACACTAATAATGGTAATCATCAATACTAATAACAACTACTACTAAAACAAGTAGTAATAATAATAATACTACTAGTAAATTAATAATAATAATACCCGAAATAAATTAGTAATAGTAACAACCACTACTAACAAAATAATTAATAATCAAAATAGAATTAACAATAATTAGTAATTAAATATGCTGATAAGTAATAATAGTAAATGTACAGCCAAATTAATATTTAATACTCCCAAAAATAATTTTGCATATTTAATAATAATAATCACAAGAAGAAATAATAATAATAATAATAAATTAAGTTGATTAAATAAAAATAATCTGTAAATAAAATAAATATTTTAGGAAAAATGAAAATACAGTATTTCTAACTAGGGATATTACAAACGTAATTAGACAAATGTCTAGAATGCAAGTCTAAATGTTTTTTAAGCAATTAACAATCATTCAGATTACTGTTGGATTAAAAACAAGGATTGTGAATATTAGATATGGCAAGAATAATAACACATGAAAATTTTATTTTTGCAAGCAATATGTCCTCCAAAAAAGAGATTTTTAGTAGTCCACAAATTTTCAAACTTGCGCTGCAATTTCTTGAAATTCTGTTTCCTACTTTCGAGAGTAAAAGTACAGAATAGCAAGTCTTCTCCTGCAAAACTTGAATGCTAAATCTGAATCTTGACGTCCCTGAAACAAGACATCAAACTTGTTAGAAAATAATTACACTGTTCCCTCCCCCGCAACGGCGCAAAAAATTTGATTGTGAAATGAAAGTGATAAGAATTACCGTCTAGCTTTAGGCTAACGGGTCGTGTCCATGAGGAGGAATGCGATGGAAGCTTTTCAGTGTTTTTGTTTAGAAAGTAAAGAAAGGTGTTTGTTTTTTAGTTGAAAAGAGAATGGAGAGAAGGAAAGTGATTTAAAAGAAAATTTTAAAATTTGGAAAAGGCTTTAGAGAAGATGATCTTTTAGAAAATAATTTGAGAGTGATGTGATTTAAATTATGAAAGAGGATCCGGGCTCACTAATTTTCTACTCAACTACGTACTTATCTCAAGAACATTTGGGTGCATCACTTTTATCATAGGCAAAAACCTTTAGTTTCTTTTAATGTCCAAGTAAAACAAATAAGATGGTTTGGTTTAAATCTTAAGCTCTTTCTTAACACATCATTAAAACGAGAATGTTAAACAATCAAGCGCGAAGAAGCAAGTATGGAATAAAAACAGTTTAAAAAGATTTATACTTTGAAAGTCCATGTTTAAAATAAAGACATCCTCATGTGCTTTCAAGAACGAAGTTTAACTCAGGTATTTTTCTAATTCAAAAGAGTTGCTTTCATAAAAATCAATCAAGAGAGAGGAAGTAGAAGAGATTAATTAGTGAGCCCAGAAGATGATTTAGCTACTCATGATGAAAGGAAAACAAACAAGAGAATGAAAATCAAACATAAACATACCGAATTTGAGTCGAGTTGAATAAGCAAGTTGAAGCTCCTTTGATTGTCACTTCAAAGATGAATTACACACTCAATTCCACTCTTCTCTCTTTTCTGGTCTAAACTAAAAAATAAAAGAGAAGATACAACTTCTCTGAACTATCTAACAATACTCCTAAAACTCTAAAAAGAACAAGAAATTTAATCCTAGTCTTCGCTCCCTTCTTCTTTGTCGAAAATGGTATTTATAGGGAAAAATCAGAAAGGAGAGGGCGTGAGAAGATTGGGGGAGCAAACGCTCCACCAACCATTTCAACCAAGCCACGAAAACGCGACTTTGGCTGCGTTTCCGCGGTCATGGTGTGGCCAGGTGGCTACACCTGATTGGAGGGACTCCCTGCTTTAGCGATATGGATTTATCTTCTGCTGGTTTTCCCGTTGCAGCTCCTGGATTTGACAAAATGACCTTTGATTTTTGGCTTTAACCACTTGATTTGGTAAGATTCATTTAAACCGATTTTCAACCTCTCTGATTTGCCAAGATCTGCCCTGATTTCTTGATTTCAAATTTATTCTGAATTAAATCAGAATTTGATGGGCTTTTGGGCTCGTTTCTCTTCCTTTTCTTTTAGCGATGGGCCTGTATTTAATAAAGAAAAATAAGACTTATTAATAAGATTTATTAGATAATAAGCATGGTAATGGGACAATATATATGCAATATATGTAACCAATCACAAAAGCAAACACTCATATGAAATGACGCGATTTTGGATCTGAATCGTCGTCTGGTCTTCACTACATGAACCAGTACGGATCTTCGGATCATTTCATATGTCGGTCTTCGAATCACCAGTGTATTGAGTCTACAACGGCATAAATATGAATCTCCTCTTACTGAGTTCGGATCGCACGAGCGAGTCTGAATCGTTGCAATATGCAACCACACTCACACACAAATATGTTACACACACATACACACCATAATCAAAAATGCACACACATACATACACAATACATACACGTAAACGTATACATGTATACATATACAACACACACTGTTATACACACAATATACTTGCATGCACACACACTAAAACATAAAACACACACATATAAACATAATACACACCCACATATAATTACATACATACATATATACACACACATACAAACGTACATACATACACACACATACAAACATACATACATACACACACATAATTATAAACACACACATACATATTCATGCATACTATAATAAACAGAGAAGGAGGGGAGAAGGAGACTCACCCACGGCCAAGGGAGAAGGCCCGCGATGATCTCCAGTGACGGTGGAGCTCGCGGAGGAGCACGATGGCTCACTGGAGTGCTCGCGGAGGGGGTCAGGCTGTTGTGGAGTGGTCCAGGGGAGATAGAAGTGGGCATGGCCTAGGAGAGAGGGGAGTTGTCGTGGGCTATGGGTAGAGGAGGAGGGCGTGCATGGACTGGGGTTGGCTCAGGTGTGAGTGGGTGCGGAGGGGGATCTGTAGGTGCGCAGCAAGGGGGCTGGTTGGTATGCTGGCGACCTAGACTGTGGAGGGCTCGGTTGGGAGGAGAGCAGCCACGGGGTTACGGCTTGTGCTCATGGCAGGGGGTATACGCGGGCCAGGGTCTCGTGTAGGAGGCGACGAGAATGATGGAGTTGTGGCGATGGCTGGCGGTACGTCGGAGGTTGGGGGTGATGGAGTGGAGAAGGCCAGCCATGAAGAGAGGTGGAGGAGACCGGGTAGAAGTGGCACCCGGATGCTCGACAGGAGGCAGCCAAGAAGGGGAAGGGCTCGACCTAGGTGGGTTGTTGCGGAGGCTCGCTGGCGAAGCATGGAGTAGTGTAACACACTGGTTGAGAGGGAGGTAGGCTGGATGATGGGGTGTAGAGGAGATAGGCAAGGAGGAAGTCAGCTGTGTGTTTAGGGGGAAGAAGGTTAGGGGTAGGTTTAGGTTTAGGGGCTAATGATTTGATTATATGGAGAGATAGATGTTGGGTTTGGGTTTGTGGGTATTAGGTTTTGGGTTTGGATCATGGCTAAAGGATAATGGGTATGAATATGGGTTTGAGGGTATTGGGGTAATATAGGGAAACTGATAATGGGTTATAGGATTTGGTTTAGATAATGGGTCGTGCGTTTAGTATATGGTAATGGGTATAGGATAAAGAAGGAAAGAGAGAAATAATAATACCAACACCACACTTACAATAACAATAAGAATAATATTAATAATAATAATATTAGTATTAATAACAACAACAACTAACATTAGTAATAGTAATTAATAATAACAACAATCAAAATTAACAATAATATTAATAATAATTCACAATAATGACAACAATAATAATAACAACTAATAATAGCACTAATTAATAATAATAACAACAACAACAACAACAATACTAAAAATAGTAATAATAAATAATAATCAAAACAAAATAATAATAGTAGTAACAATTAATACTAATATTAGCAATTAATAATAATAGTAATTAACAATAATATTAATAATCATAATCACAATGAAATGATATTAGTAACAAAATTGTTATTAATAATAATAGTAATAGTAATAATAGTAATTAGTAATTAAAAATATTAATAAGTAATATTAGCAATAATAGATAAAGCCAAATTAACATTTAATTCCTTAAAACCATTTATATATTTAATAATAATAATAAGTAATAAGTCATAAATCAATTTAATTGATAATAATAAATAAAAAGTATCACAAAAAATTAAGAATTATTTAGAAAAATAAAAATACAGTATTATTAGATAGGGATATTACAGCGAAAAGCAGCATGAGAGAAACCTTGAGACGATATCAGCTGGATATATTATAAAGTCTAAGAGATAATCAGAGCATGTGAATGTGTTGACGGGTGAGGTTCACTCTCTAAATAAGGCCCTCCTAGAGGCGTGTGGAACTGACCAAGAATTACTAAGTCTCTGCGGAAGCAACTTGATGTTAATGATCTTTGAACAAGAAGTAGGAGGAATTAATGATGAAGCTGAAGAAGATGCTCATGGAAAAGATTGAATCGATCGTTTCCAACCAAACTTTGCGCTCTAAGATCTCCAGGATCCAATCTCAGTTAGAGTAGTGGAGAAGAAAATTTCTTCGTTTCGAGAGCTTGACACGCAATTGCGATGTGAAGCTGTAAAGCGAGAGCTTATGATAAATGAGTTAAGGATGGATGTGGATCGGGTTTTGACTATTCTTCATGCAGAAAGATGGATCAATGAGAACCTTCATGATATCCAGTTGAATTTGGAGCGAGAATTAGGCCATCTTTGTCATGCTTCTTCAGATCCTCGATTCTCAACCCATTCCGAGGCTCGAGTGAAAGGTGTAGGCGGTTATATTCCAGTGTTCGGAGGCCAAATCTCCATTATAGTAGCTATGCAATGTAAGACATTTTGTAACGTAGATTGATCTTAAGATGTCCCAAGTTTTTGCTTTTTTATTTGTAGTAGATTGCCTTGCATCTACAAACAAGTATTATTGGCAGCTGGGGTCGTCAGGATTGGCTGTCAAGATGACTTCTATCCTAGAGCTGTAGAATTGATGAAGACTCGACCTATTATCATACATTATGGAGACTTCCCTCTTTTGGAGGGTTCTCCGCATAGGTTTTAGCCGTTAGGGTGAGGACTTGATATATGTTGTAGCTGACAATCAGGAGCATTTTATTTTCAGGTGAGGCTCTGTGTAGATCTTAGCTGTCAGAGTGAAGACCCGATATATTCTATAAGGATGACCATCAGGAGCATTTTCATCTTTTAGGAGAGCCACTGTGTAGGTCTAAGCCGTCAGGGTGAAGACCCGATATAGGTTGTAAATGACTGTCAAGAGCACTTTCGTCTTTCAGGAGAGGCTCAGTGAAGATCTTAATCATCAGGGTGAGGACCGATATAGGCTGTGGAGTGACCATCATGAGCTCTTTCATCTTTCAGGACAGCCTCCATGCAGGCCTTAGCCGTCAGGGTGGGGACCCACTATAGGCTGTAAGGGTGACTGACAGGAGCGCTTTCGTCTTTTAGAAGAGACTCCATGAAAGTCTTTAGGGTCAGGGTGAACATCAATATAGGCTATAATGGCAGTCAGGAGCACTTTTATTTTTCAAGAGAGGCTCCATGTAAGACTTAGCCATTAGGGTGATGACCCAGTATAGGCTGTAAGGGCGACTGTCAGGAGCGTTTTTGTCTTTTAGGAGAGCCTCTATTTAGGTCTTTGCCATCAGGATAAGCATCCGATATTGACTGTCATCATCCAGAGTACTTTCATCTTTCAAGAGAGCCTCTGTGTAGGTCTTTAGCCATCAGGGTGAAGACCCGATATAAGCTGTAAGTGACCATCAGGAGCATTTTTGTCTTTCAGAGAGGCTCCGTGTAGACCTTAGCCGTCAAGAGGAGGACCCGATATAGGTTGTAAAGTGATCATTAGGAGTATTTTTGTCTTTTAGGAGAGGCTCCTATAGATCTTAGCCATCAGGTTAAAATCTGATATTGGCTGTAAGGGCGACTGTCAAAGGCACTTTCGTCTTTCAGGAGAGCTTCTGTTTAAGTCTGAGCCATCAGGGTGAAAACCCTCTATAGGCTATAAGAGTGACCGTCGAGCATTTTTGTCTTTTTGGAGAGGCTTCGTATCAGCTGTCAGGGTGAAGACCCCCTATAGGCTATAAGGGCGACTGTCAGGAGCGCTTCCATCTTTCAGGAGAGGCTCCGTATAGGTATTGGCCACTAGGGTGAGGACCTAATATAGGTTGTAAGCGATCGTCAGGAGTCCTTTCATCTTTCAGAAAAGGCTCTGTGTAGGCCTCTGCTGTTAGGGTGTAAACACTATAGGATGTAAAAGTGACCATTATGAGCACTTTTGTCTTTCAAGAGAGCCTCCACGTAGGTCTTTAGCCGTAAGGATGGGGACCCGATATAGGCTATAGAGTGACCGTTAGGAGTGCTTTTGGCTTTCAAAAGGGCACAATGTAGGCCTCAGCTGTCAGGGCGAAAACTCGCTATAGGCTGTAAGGGCGTCATGATCATGGATGAGGGCGATGCTTGGAATGGAGATAGAATGGCACCCAACAATGACTCTTTTCATTGAATAAATTTGGAATTTATACGTAGTATCATTTCAGATGAAAAGAGTTCCATTGTTTGTCGAGTATCTGTCTGTCTTGGATTGCTAAGGTGTTGGAACCTTTGCCTCCTTTGGTGACCACGATGTAGGGGCCTTCCCAATTAACCCCAAGTTTTCGTGCATCTCTCTCTAGTGCTCTTAATGACATGCTTTAGGACCATGTCACCGATTTGAAACCCCCAGGGTTTCACCTTCTTGTGATGTGCCACCTTGATTTGTTATTGGTAGGCCACGATTCGGGTTATGGCTTGCCGCCTCCTTTCTTCGGAGTGATCTTGAACTAGTCAGAGCTGGATGGCATTTTGGCTCCAATCCACCCCTTCTGTGTACAGCATCAGCATGCAGATGTCAACCGCGATGATGACCTCCATCCCCTAAGCTAGGTAAAATTTAGTCTCTCCCATAGGAACACGCTTGGTGGTCCGATATGCCTAGAGTACTTCCGAAAGTTGTTCAACCCATTTGCCCTTAGCCTTACCGAGGCTCTTGCACAGGCTGTCAAGGATGGTGCGATTGCTGATCTCGGCCTGGTTATTGCCTTGTGGGTAGTATAGTGTAGAGAACTAGTGGGTAATCATATACTTGGCATAGAAGGTGGCTACCTCCTTGCTGGTAAAGTCTGTCCCGTTATCGAAGATGTTAGTGTGCAGGAGGCCGAAGTGACACACTATGTTCTCCCACAGGAACTTGACCACTTGGTGTCCAGTGACTTCAGAAGGAGGTACAACATCGATCCATTTGGTGAAATAGTCATTTGCTACTATAGGAACCAGAATTGAGATTGTGCTTGGGGAAAAGGACCTACCATACCCAGTCCCCATTGCATGAAAGGCTAGGGGCTCCAAAGTGTATGTAGAACTGTTCTTGGCCTACTCGAGAACAAAGCAAACCTTTGGCATTATGGGCACTGTGGGCACTTCTCACGTATTCCTTAGCATCATTAAACTTCTTGGGCCAGTAATACCTTTGTTTGATGGCTTTGTGGGTGAAGGATCGGTTGTTTGCGTGATTCCCACAGTCGCCATCGTGGATCTCCTGCATTACCTTCTAGGCTTCGTTTGGTCCGAGATACCTTAGATAAGGCTCAGAATGGAGCTTGGAGTAGGATTTCTTATACATGAGATCTGTCAGAAGAATTTATCTTATGACCAACTATTGAAGCTTCTCTGCTTCAGCTCTATCGCCGTAGCACCCCATTCTTTAGATAGGTGATGATGGGGTCTCTCCATTCCGAAGAGGTGTTTAGGCAAAGTATCTTGGCCCCAGATAGCTGAATGCTAGGCTCCGCAATGTGTTTGACAAGGATCTCCCTCTAGAATTAGTACTCAACAGCTGACCCCAGACTGGCAAGAGAGTCAACGAGATTATTCTCCGATCGAGAGATATGCTTGAAGTCACAATGGAGAAATTTAAATTTCAACCTGAGGATGAGTTGTAGGTATGCCGTCATTCGCTCATCCTTGGCAGTGTACTCCCTTTTGACTTGACTCACCACCAGTAGTGAATCGTAGCAGACCTCGAGTCCAGTGACTTCAAGCGTCACTGCCATTTTGAGACTGGTGATGATGACTTCATACTCAGCCTCATTGTTGGTAACAGGGAAGTCCAAGGTGAAAGACTGCTCAATTATGAATCCTTCTAGAGTAGTGAAGATGATCTTTGTCCTGATATCCTTGTTGTTCGATGCTCTCGTTCACATTAAGGACCCATCCATCCAGAAGGTTTCACTGTGCCAATGGTCCCATAATGAACTCAGTAATGAAGTTAATTAAAACCTGTCCTTTGATTGTCATCCTTGGCTTGTACTTATTGTCATGAGGTTTCAACTCTGTAGTCCACTTTGCTATCCATCTATGGCCTGCGGATTCTTTATAATGTTTTTCAAAGGGTGCTCCATTAGCACGATGATATGAAAAAATTAGAAGTAGTGCTTTAGCTTTCTTGAGATGACAAAGAGAGCAAGAACCACCTTCTTCATCATCTAATATCTAGTCTCGGTGCTGAGTAGGAACTTCCTGACATAATAGACATGCCTCTAAACACCTCCATCTCCCTGAACCAAGGCTCCACTCATAGCTAACTCCGATACTGCAAGGTAAAAGAATAGTGTCTCTAGGTGACAGGCTTAGACAGGAGAGTGAAGAGACCAGATACTTCTGCAGGCTGTGGAATGCAGCTTTACATTCCTCATGTCATGCCCCGCTTCCCAAAATACGCTGAAGCGGAGACGCGACGAGAGTCGGTGATGCATATACGCAAGAAAAATA
Source organism: Agave tequilana (assembly GCA_038442645.1). NCBI lineage: Eukaryota > Viridiplantae > Streptophyta > Magnoliopsida > Asparagales > Asparagaceae > Agave > Agave tequilana. The sequence continues at coordinate 17,980 of JAVJIF010012207.1, read as the reverse complement.
CCTCACGTATACGCGCTAAGCCTTAAGTAACCCGAAATAAGCTATAAATCTAAACCATAATAAATCAACGATCACTGCAATATCACATATAAGCATCCAAATATGATATCATATAAAAAGAACTGGAATAAAGACTGAATCTAATATACGTGAATCAAGAAAGGTAAGAAATAGGAATAAAAAGAGGCAAGAATACCAGAATCAAAAAAGAGAACTCTAACTCCTCGCGAAGCGTACTATCACATGAACACCTGAACAATATAAGAAGGTGTCCAAAAATCCTGGACGTGCAAATCTAGGGTCGTCAGAAGCGACCTAATGAGTGTGTGTGTGTGTAAAGGGAAAGGTGTTCGTGCATAATAACAATATAAGCAATAACAACATGATAAAATGAAATAAAAGATAACAGAATAATCAATGTCAAGAACAAAGTTATGAACGATATATAACTGATATCATGATAAAAGGAAACAACTAATGTCAAGGTGTGTAACCTAGCATATGTCACTAGTCTGGCATACAATTCGGTCATGTGTACAATCATATGTCTATCATAGCTTGTATATATGCAGTCAGGTGATTACGGTCAGTCACAATATACTATAAACAGTTCGTTATTATTTATTATATCAGGGAACACCAATTGCCACCTGTAATAGACGCATCCCATACTACGCCTAATACACATGTCAATCAGGGTCCTAAGTTATTGAAACTGATTGGTTAGAGACATTGTCCATGCTTTAGTTGGACCCAGTACATACCCGGGACCACGGCCCAGATACCTGGCGCTGAATCAAGCCCTACCACCTGGTAGTCAGTAACAGTAACAGTATTCACAGTATCACTGTGAAACAATACTCACAGCAACACTGTGGAACAATAAACAGATGGGATGTCAGTCATCCCTCAGAACCCTGCAGTGGAACCATAAGTCGGCTGCGCAACCTGTATCCTAGGTCCACCCAAAATACAGACGCTGTCTCTTCCACCAATTTCCCCCATCCCAGTGTAAGTTGTCTTTTTACATTATTTAATTCAGTTAAACAATCAATATCCATGTTACTTATAATGCTGGGACGATACAGTGATAGTAATGGTACAGTATAACAGTAATCGTATACACGGTGAACAATATCAGTAACAGTAAATGGTAACAGTAACCGTGTATACGATGAACAATAGAACTGTACAGGGTGTTACGGTCAAACAATCCTTTCCCAGTAACATTTCAGCAACATGAATAATATACTAGTAACATGGCAGGTACTAACTCTGAAATCTGCTGTCTCATCCCGAATATATATAGGTCTCATCTGTCTGTTCTAAGATAAATCAGTAACTGATCGGACATACTCATAGTCACAATAACTATCACTGTGAATATCAAACATTAAATCTAAATAAAAATATCCGATACAGTAAGTCACAAGTCCATTAACTTCTTAATCAACCTTTTCATCATATCAATCTACTCTGATCCTTTAAGTCACCAAATAACTGAGATCCAATAATGTAATATCCCCTAACTAAAAATACTGTATTTCTACTTTTATTAATTTCATTTAGATTTACTTATTATTATTGATTAATTTATTTTATACATGTGTATAAATATAGGTACATACATATTAAGTGCATATGTTTTTTATTTTCATTTATACAAGTATATGTATGTATTATATTTTATACATTATTATTAGCATTATTATTATTATTATGTTATTGTTGGTATTATTCCTAATTGATCTTCTTTTCCAGCCCATATTCCTATTATCCAATAAACCATAACTCATCTAACTCATACCCATAATAAAATAAAATAAAAATAAAAAAGAAACTTTTAAAAAAGATATAATAATAATAAAAATAAATATAATTTTGTGCTTTTATTGTTTTATGCCAAGTTTTGAACTCATATCCTTCTTATCAAATCCTAATACATAAACCATAATACCACATTGGCGTGTGGTTAGATAGGAAATCTAATTTATTTAAATAAATCAAAAACTAAATTTAAATTTTAAATTCCAACTGAAAGATCTCATGAGATCTTTAGGGATCTTTATCTTAACAACCTGATATCTTCTGTTGAAACCTACATGCTAAAATCCTAACCTAAAAGATCTTATCATACTATAATAACGTAACTCCTTTTCTCCTGCTTCCTAATAAAAAACAGACAGAAAGAAACTCAAACCCAGCATTCTTCAACCTCCTTTCACCTCTCTTTGGAATCGATCGTGACGAAGGAACGTGTCCGAGGCGTGGAGATTGAGGAGCAGGCTAAGGGAATCAATCCAAGTAAGTAAATCAAATTTTATGAATCAAAAATTTGTTTCGAAGTATCATGAAAGATTTATCTTCCCATGAATTTTCCATCAAATATTCTTATCTAAAGATCTAAAAAAAATTAATTTGCAATAACAAGAATCTAATAATATAACATGATTAAAATTCTTTTATGAAACTTAAATATCTCCTAAGATTTAAATTAATTTGTATGAACTACAATTTAATAATATATCATGTTTAATTTTCTCTTTTCATGAATTTTAAATCTCATCCAAAAAATATAAATAAAATAAATTTATACGAATTAAAAAAATTCAATTAAATTGAAATTACCATGCTTAGATTTATCTTTCCATGAATCTTTTCTTCATTAAAAACCACATCTTTTTTTAAATAAAATATATAAAAGTAATATATTATTACCCTAATTAAATTATTAAGAAATAAATTCTGGAATATTAAAAAGAAAAGAAATTAGTCAGAAAAAATTGCATATAAAAAATTTTCCTTCCAAATAGAAAATTTTAGAACCTTATGCATTAATCTAAATATATATATATATATATATATATATATATATATAAGGCAATATATCAAATAATTAAAGTATAGAAATATTTTTCTAAAAAAAATAAATTTCAAAGTTTTAAAAGAAAAATCAAGAACTGCTCTTGGCCAAAGGCCGAGAGCAGTCAGCTACACAGACCCAACGGGTCTATGTAGCGGGTGCAGATCCGCACCCGGGTGCAGACCTGCACTGGATGCGCAGCCAGGCCCAGTGGCCTGGGCCCCCTGATTGAGGTTTTACCTGCACAAAAATACAGAATTTCAGAACTTAAGAAAAGGATGTGTAAGTACTCAATACTACTGCTATAACAAGTGGCTATGCGGGTCGTGAACCACAAGGAGGGACTAGCGATGGAAGCTTTTTTAGTAAGTTCTCTTTTATGCTACAAAGAATGGTTAAAAATCTTCTTTTAGTTCTTTAAAAGAAAAGAAATTATAAGTTACAGTTAAGTTAAAAAGAAAGTGGTAGATTGAGAAGGTGGAGAAAATAGAAAATAGATTTATACAAAGAAATTAAAAAGAGTGACAAAAAAGTTGGTAGATTGTGGTGTTGGTGGTCTAAACTAAAATTAAAAGAAAAGAAAGTTAAAACCTAAAAAAAAACTTACTTACCTCTTCGGCGCCTACTTACCTTTGACCCGTATCGACGATGTACCTTTGTTTGAAGGTGAGCGAAGTATGACAAATAGGATCTTCCCATTCCCGATTTACACTATGAAATGAAGGGGCAAGCTACACTATCATAGAAATGGATATCCATCACCATAACCCATCAACGACACTTACAAGAGCAAGGCAACTTCGAGACTATTGGAGTCATTTGGATTCACAAACATAAAAGAGGGAAGCAAACGAAAACAAGAATAAAAAAGAAAAGAAAACTTTTGATTCGATTCAAATAACAATGAAAGAAAAGATTACTTATACCAGTATCACCCTAAGTACAAGCTTGTTCTCATTCCTTCATGAAAGTCTCCTCTCCTCTCAGTTACATAAAGAAAATAAAAATTACATAAAAGAAAACTAAAAACCTGAGTTACAAACTACAGATTAGCCTAAATTCTACTCTCTGCTTGGTCCATCCCCTTTGCCTTTGAGATTGCAGTTATTTATAGGAGAAATGCAGAGGTTAGAGGAGTATGAAGATAGGGAAAGTTGGATATTTCTGAATTTGATTCCTCCCCTTATCTCCAAACTTGATTTGATGTGGATATTCAGTTCTGATCTGCAGTTTGTTGGCGTGTTGATGCTGAATATAACTTATCAAATAACAAAATTTAAAATAGTGATCAACTTAAGAGTTGTAGCCATTTAAGTATTCTTTCTGTATCATCTTGAATCATCATATTTGAGTTTCGGTAGCGAAAGTTATGATTCAAATACTAAAATGTATCCAGTCAAAATTGCTTCATCTTATCCGTTGATCTTCTCTCTATCCATTTATCCCTTTGGATTTTGAATTTGGACTCTGTATTTGACGTTATCCACAGTTGATCTTTAGCTAACCAAAATAGATTTATAAAAATCCAAATTTTACCGGTTTCCATTTGGTGTTATCTTTCTGATTTGCTCTGATCTTCAGTTGGACATTTACCCTAATCCTTGATTTGTTCTAACTAGATCTGGGATCATCCTCAGCTAACCAAATAGATCCAGTTAAATCTGATTTTAATTGATATTTATTTGATTTTTATCATCTTTCTCTTCATGATTATCTTCTGTAAAATAGACATTTAAGACAAAGAATTTTGCAGATTTATTACACGATATATGTAGGAGTGTAATGAAAAGAATGCAAAATATGTGTGGATCACACCCCCACACCTATCTTTTGCTCATCCTCGAGCAAAACATTAAAACTAAACCAAAAATTATTAGACCACTTTCGCAGGTTAGCGATTGCACTGAGCATGTGAAACAAGCCGTTAAACCTCTAGGTTTTCCTAGAGGACGAGTTTTATCTCGTGAGGGTTTTCAGTGGATTGCACCCACAAAATCCATAAAGAAAGAAAAAATATTAGTATTTTGAAAACACATTTTGAAAGAGAAAAATATTTGAAATATTATTGTAAGAATTAAGTAATCTATAAGTTATAAGAAAACTGAATTTTTCATTCCTAAACTTAATCTCTATTCAAAAATTTATTATCAATCAAAGTAAGGAGTCAAATTGTACTTCTCATCTAGTCTATTACTTTACCCTAAGTCATATGCACCTTCGTGACCGTGAAATTTTGACTAAGGGTTCTTTAATTCTAACTCTTATGCCTTATTTATTTATTTATTTACTTTTGGTGGTAATATTCCTTAGTTTTATTAGGCTTTCTAATCTGCCCATGTAACGAGCCTTTAATCGGTGACTCTCAAACCAAACAATCTTAGGGCACCGGGTAAGAAGACACCCAAGGACTTAAGGACTCGAGAAAGCAAGACCACAAAACTAGGAATTTTATTATATGAACTGCCTTTAGGCGTGAATACTTATGCTTCATGAGGCACAAATACCCAGCTTAATCAGAGGTTTTTTATATATATATATACTTTTCTTTTTTCTTTTTTTAATAAGGCATAAGAATCTTTGTTTTTGAACCCTAAGTGTGTAAGTGTATAAAGCATGCATATATTATCAAGGTAAAGATCAAGACCAAATTACTTTCACAAATTTTCTTCCTAACCTTAGAAATCAAACAAATAATCTTATTTAATCAAGTATAAGAAATCCTAATTATGATTCTCCTATTCCTTAAAATTGACTTAATTTCTTACAAAAAATATGTCAAAATATTGTTTCTAATTTCAAAAAAAATTTTAAAAGTAAAGAAAATGTTAATAATAATTTTTTTAATTTTTTAATTTTATTTTAATAATAAAAAGAAAACCTAAGTTATGTTAGAACCCTCCCCCACACCTATCTCATGCATTATCCTCAATGTATGAATTAATGCATAGATGCATGAAAAAGAAGAAAGAGAAGGAAAATATTACTTTAGGTGGTGGTTCTGGTGGTGGTCTGATTGGTCACGAAATGCGGCCCAATCTAATTTGTGTGGAGTTCGGAGGAACCCATCAGAAACCTCTCTAATATAACCCATTAAAATGATAGATATATGAATGATTTTTACTAAAAAATTTATCCCATCTAATTTTCAAATTTCACGAACAATTTCGGAGTCAATTTTATCAACACTCTTGTCCCAAAATGGAGTGTGAAAAGATGGAATGATTGACTTGGACTTAGGAAGTACAGGAACTAATACCGACTTAGAAAAGAGACTTAAGTTAAGTAAAGGCTCAGGAGTCGAGATTGGTTCAGGAAGTGGGTCCAAATCAAGAAGTTGAAACTCAACTCCACATTCATTTCCCCACAATGGAATGTGACTTTCTAAGATTGGTGATTCAAGTTCAAGAATGACAGGTATGGGAATCAAAACTGACTCTAAAATATTGCTCAAATTAGGTAGCAAAACAGGAGTCAATATTGATTCATGAATTTAAACTGGATCACAAATTTGAAAACCTAGGTCACATTTCTCATTGAGTTCAATTTCATAAAAGGAGAACTTACCAATTTGTCAATAGGACTTTCAAAAGTATGAAATTGGTCAAGTTCAATATGATGATCATAAAAGATTGGCGATTCAATTTCATGATGAATTGGCACAGGATCCAATGTTGACTCAGAAAAAAGATTGAAATCAGGTGAAGACACCGGAGTCATTATTAAATCAGGAAGTAGAATTGAATCTCCAAGTTGAGATTTAGGATCATATTCATTCTCAAGTTCAATTTCAGGAAAGGGATAACTTGCTAAAATGTCAATGTGGTTTTCGAAATTTGGAGTTTGGGCAAGTTCAAATGGGTGTACTGAAATGGAATCTTATTTTCCAAAACATCATGATTCTTCGGCTCTAACAGAATGGTTGGCGACATCAGAAATGGTCAAACGGTGAGAATGGAGAGTTTGGACCATTATATCTATGTCATAATTACGAGCGATTTGAGCCTGAGTCATGACTTCAAGCAGCTTTTTATAGTCGATTGGTTCATCATTTTGTTGCGATTGGACTTGAAAAGATGAAGTTTTGTTTTAGAATTTGTGGTGAAATTGTGAGTCCGTCAGATTTTGTGATTGTTGCTTGGACTCACGCATACTCATTTCTAAGATTGATGGTTTTCTATTTTGAACTGGTGGAACTGAGGATGAATATTGGAAATATTGTGGACAAGGTGGATAAGGAGGACAAGTTGGTTGAAAATTGGACTCGGGGGAGGTGAATCCCCATTGACTCTGTGAAGAGTTGAAATTATTTTGAAAATTATGGTCATAAGATTGGGGGCATGGGTTATATTGATTCGGATAAGACCAGTCCGGTACACTAGGTTGGTTAAAGTTATGATATGCCGGGTTGGTAATATTCAAAAAAGAGGTCAGGGTGTAATATGGATTACCATTAAAATTGGAAAAATTATTATTATAAGCCATATAACACTGGAAACATCAAACACAAACAAATAAACAAACAAATAAAAAAGAAAAAAATCTAACCTAAGTTAGGGTAAACCTTAGGCCTAGACGACTCCTAACTGGTTAGACTGTCCACGGGGGGTATATTGCCAAATCTGACCACAAGTTATAGGCCAGGTAGGGGCAAGATTGGTGGGAGGTATCCGTGCTTAAAGCAATGGGCCTAATTATGCCAAACCACCAGCCTTTGGGGTTTCGCCCCTCAATCCCTAACCTTAGACATCGATTGACAAGAGTCAAATTCAAATCAACTTCCCCCTTAAGTCAGTCTCCTATTTGAGTCCGAGATGTCCCTAGGGCCAACGTCTACTCAGTTTTAGTTAGGCTTGGGTTAGTGAGTGAGGAGATTACTTGTGGGCTAAGGGAGGATAATGACTTCCCCACCTTATCTTGTTTATAGGACAAGCCCTTAAATCAATTTAGTGTAGTGTATAAGTATATAGAAAAAAGTAACACTCAAGCAATATTTCATACAAGAATGAACCTTATACTAAATGCTATGCACACATACCTTGGCTCCAGCACTCTTCAACAGTAAATAGAAAATGTAACGAAATAGACACGTGCCTAATTGCAAAGTCTAAATTATTTTTAGCATTTACAATCAACTTTTTACTGTTGTATTAGAAATGTATATACAGTGAGTCAAACAAGAAAATAGCTACAGATATTAAACTTTGCAATTCAGCCAACCTGCAAAAAATATAGGTTAGTAGTTCATTCAGATTGCCACAGGAATGTAGTAAATCTGAGGGATTCTGGGCTCTGCTTTTTTTAGCAGAGTCCAGGGCCACTTATATGTCCACTGTAGCAAAAATTCCTTGTTAAATCTGTACACCAAGAACAAAGAAGAAGATTAACCAAAAGTGTAAACTTAAAAAGAGAATAACTTACCGTCACTCCCCGGCAACGGCGCCAAAATTTGATTGAGGTTTTACCTGCACAAAAATACAAAATTTCAGAACTTAAGAATAGGATGTGCAAGTACTCAATATTACCGCTATAGCAAGAGGATATGCGGGTCGTGATCCATAAGGAGGGACTAGCGATGGAAGCTTTTTTTAGTAAGTTCTCTTTTATGCTACAAAGAATGGTTAAAAATCTTCTTTTAGTTCTTTAAAGAAAAAAAATATAAGTTACAGTTAAGTTAAAAAGAAAGTGGTAGATTGAGAAGGTGGAGAAAATAGAAAATGAATTTATACAAAGAAATTAAAAAGAGTGATAAAAGAGTTGGTAGATTGTGGTGTTGGTGGTCTAAACTAAAATTAAAAGAAAAGAAAGTTAAAACCTAAAAAAAACTTACTTACCTCTTCGGCGCCTGCTTACCTTTGACCCATATCGACGATGTACCTTTGTTTGAAGGCGAGCAAAGTATGACAAATAGGATCTTCCCCATTCCCGATTTACACTATGAAATAAAGGGGCAAGCTACATTTCCATAGAAATGGATATCCATCACCATAAGCCATCAACGACACTTGCAACGGCAAGGCAACTTCGAGGCTATCGGAGTCATTTAGATTCACAAACACAAAAGGGGGAAGCAAAATAAAACAAGAATAGAAAAGAAAAGAAAACTTTGATTCGATTCAAATAACAATGAAAGAAAAGATTACTTACACCGGTGTCCCGGCAAGGACGCCAAAATTTAATTGAGGTTTTACCTGCACAAAAATATAGAATTTCAAACTTAAGAATAGGATGTGTAAGTACTCAATACATCCTCTATAGCAAGTGGCTATGCGGGTCGTGATCCACAAGGAGGGACTAGCGATGAAAACTTTTTAGTAAGTTCTCTTTTATGCCATAAAGAATGATTAAAAATCTTCTTTTAGTTCTTTAAAAGAAAAATATAAGTTATAGTTAAGTTAAAAAGAAAGTGATAGATTGAGAAGGTGGAGAAAATATAAAAATGAATTTAAACAAAGAAATTAAAAGGAGTGACAAAAGAGTTGGTAGATTGTGGTGTTGGTGGTCTAAACTAAAATTAAAAGAAAAGAAAGTTAAAACCTAAAAAAACTTACTTACCTCTTCGGCGCCTGCTTACCTTTGACCAGCATCGATGATGTGCCTTTGTCTGAAGGCAAGCGAAGTATGACAAATAGGATCTTCTTATTCCTGATTTACACTATGAAATGAAGGGGCAAGCTACGCTACCATAAAAATGGATATCCATCACCATAAGCCATCAACAACACTTGCAAGGGCAAGGAAACTTCGAGGCTATCGGAGTCATTTGGATTCACAAACACAAAAGAGGGAAGCAAACGAAAACAAGAATAGAAATAAAAGAAAACTTTGATTCGATTCAAATAATAATGAAAGAAAAGATTACTTACACCGGTGTCACCCTCAGTACAAGATTGTTCTTATTTCTCCATGAAAGTCTCCTCTCCTCTCAGTTACATAAAGAAAATAAAAATTACATAAAAGAAAACTAAAAATCTGAGTTACAAATTACAGATTAGCCTAAATTCTACTTTCTGCTTGGTCCTTCCCCTTTGCCTTTGAGATTGCAGGTATTTATAGGAGAAATGAAGAGGTTAGAGAAGTATGAAGATAAAAAAAGTTGGATATTTCTGAATTAGAATCTTCCCTTATCTTCAAACTTGATTTGATATGGATATTTAGTTCTGATCTGCAGTTTGTTGGCGTGTTGATTACTAAATATAACTTATCAAATGAAAGAATTGGAAATAGTTATCGACTTAAGAGTTATAGCCCTTTAAGTTTTTTTTCTGGATCATCTTGAATCATCAAATTTAAGTTCTGGTAGCAAAAGTTATGATTCAAATACTAAAATGTATCCAGTCAGAATCTGAGTCAAAATTACTTCATCTTATCCGTTGATCTTCTCTCTATCCATTTATCTTTGGATTTGAATTTGGACTCTGTATTTGACATTATCCACGGTTGATCTTTAGCTAACCAAAATGGATTTATAAAAATCCAAATCTTACTGGTTTTCATTTGGTGTTATCTTTCTGATTTGCTCTGATCTTCAGCTGATCATTTGCCCCAATTCTTGATTTGTTCTAACTAAATCTGGGATCATTCTCAGTTAACCAAATAGATCCAGTGAAATCTGATTTTAATTAGAATTTATTTGATTTTATCCTCTTTCTCTTCATGATTATCTTCTGCAAAATAGACATTTAAGATAAGAAATTTAGCTGATTTATTACACGATAAATGTAGGAGTGTAATGAAAAGAATGCAAATATGTGTGTGATCACCGCCACTAGGCAGGCAAAGCCTAGAGTAACTAAAAAATAGGAAAAGAAAAGATGGGCCGCCCGACGCGGGTGCAGACAAAAACCCGGGCCTGGCTTATTGGGCCGGCCAAGCCAAAAGGAAAAAAAACAGAGAAAAAAAATATGGACCTGGTCATTGAGCCCGGCCAGGAATCAGTAAAGAAAGAAAAAAGATATAAATATTAATTCTAAAGCCCAACTTCAAAAAGCCTAATTTCAGTCCAGCCCAAATATTGTGGGTTCTAATCTACTTGAACCCGACCCAAATAAAAAAAAACAGACTCGTTAACTTATTGAAAAATAATTTTATTGACTAGATAAAAATTTAAAAAAATAAATAAAAATAGGGATAAATATCTAGATAACCCCTAGGACCCACTGAATACTTTTGAGAGTATTTACATGTCATATTAGGCTGAATCACTGCCTTCTAAGTTGAAACCCGCTATTTCAACAATCAGACACGTTAAGGAATTTCATGTTTTTAACCATTTAAACCCCACAAAAAATCAGAAAATAAAATCTAAATAATTCTATAAACTCAATGCATCATCAAACAACCTTATTTTAAAATCTGAACCACTCATATTTAATTAAAAATACTGAATAACATCTAATAGGATATCTTATATAAAATTCGATATATGTAAAATTCGATATATTATGTTAAACTCGAATGTATTTAATGTAAATTCCTCAAATTGGTAATCGGACGTGCAATAAGCCCAGGTGAGTGTTCTTTGTTTTCTCATTAAGTATTTCAATATTATTTCACGTGGCGTTTTATCCGTCTATTTCTATAAATATTATTTTACACCTAAATAATTGTTCAAACTTAACTATGGTTCATACCTGTTAGTTAATAGTTCATGTATACTTGTATTAAATACAAAATAAAATTGCCTTGTGAACGATTTCGTATCTCTTTAAATAAATTTTGCATAATATTTTTGATCCTGGACATCATGATACCCCTTGAAAACTTGACTAACTATACATGACATCTACTTGATAACTATTCTGTTCATGTTACTGAAAGTTACTAGGCAAATATCGTTAGACCATAACGCTCGGTGCAGCTCTATCCATCGTACACACGGTTACTGTTCACTGTTCTTATTATTATTCACCGTGTATACGATTACTGTTATTGTTATTGTACTGTTATTGTTACTGTGACCATATCATCCAGTATTCTAGGTAATATGGACATTGATTGATTTAACTGAATTGAATAAATAATAATGTAAATAGATAACTTATATTGGGATTGGAAAAATTAATGAAGGTGACAGCGTTTGTATTTTGGGTGGACCTAGGATAGGTTGCGCAACCGACTTACGGTTCCACTGCAGGATTCCAGGGGATGACTGACATCCCATCTGTTTATTGTTCCACAGTGATATTGTGAGTGCTGTTACTGACTGTCTGGTGGTAGGGCCTGGTTCAGCGCCAGGCATCTGGGTCGTGGTCTGGGTATGTACGGGACCCACCTAAAGCATGGATAACGTCTCCAACTAATCAGTTTCAATAACTTAGGACCCTGATTGACATGTGTAGTAGGCGTTGTATAGAATGCGTCTATTACAGATGGCAATTGGTGTTCGCTGATATAACAAATAATAAATAATTATTTATAGGGTATTATGACTGACCATAATCACCTGACTGTACATATATAACTATGATAAACATATGATCGTACACATGACCGGATTGTATACCAGACTAGTGACATATGTTAGGTTACACATCTTAGCATTAGTTGTTTACTTTTATCATGATATCAGTTGTATATAGTTCATAGCTTGTTCTTGATATTGATTATTCTGTTATCTTTTATTTTAGTTTATCATGTTGTTATTGCTTACAATATTTTTATACACGAGCACCTTTCCCTTTACACACACACTCATTAGGTCGCTTCTGACGATCATGAATTTGCACGTCTAGATATTGGAAGATTTATTTTATTGATTAGGTGTTCGATGAGAAGATCACACGCTTTATGAGGAGTTGGAGTTCTCTTACTTGATCGCTCTTTCTCGGTATTATCTTGCTTGTCTTTATTCATATTGTTTCCGATTATGTGTATTAGATTCATACTTGTTCTATTCTTCTATTCATCTGTTATCATGTGGGGACATTATATGTACAGTTGCAGTGATTATCATGTCATTATAATTTATATATATAGCTTGTTTGGGTTACTTTATGCTTAACGTATATGCGTGGAGTATTTTTCTCGCATATATACGTCACCGACTCTCGTCGCAACTCCGTTTTTGAGTATTTGGGAAGCGGGGCGTGACAGGGTTTTCTTTGTATCAGAGCCAGGTTCGCAATAAAAAAGACCAAGTTCATGCATGTGACCTGAGAGGAGTTATATTTACACTGCAATAAACATATAGTATTCACAATGATATGAGTCCACTTGAGAATCAATCGTTCTTCCTTTCTAAGTTTTGAATCTGTTGAAGCCTAAGATTATAACATTCCTTCCGAATCGATCTATATTTTTCTGTTGATTCCTATCTTTCATCTCAATTCTATTTTCCTAATATTGACTCTTGGGGCTGGCCTTTGGACCTGATCGACGACAGAGATCAGAGCGTGCAGTGGAATCGTGGTGTCCCAGCGAGGCGATTGGGAAGCTTGTTTGTTTTCTTTCTGGATTTTGATTCTTTTATCATTCCCTACTTTAATTGAAATTTTGAGGACGAAATTTTTGAAGGTGGGTAGAATATAATATCCCCTAACTAAAAATACTGTATTTCTACTTTTATTAATTTTATTTAGATTTACTTATTATTATTGATTAATTTATTTTATACATGTGCATACATATATGTGCATACATATTAAGTGCATATGTTTTTTATTTGCATTTATACAAGTATATGTATGTATTATATTTTATACATTACTATTATTATTATTATGTTATTGTTGGTTTTATTCCTAATTGATCTTCTTTTCCAGCCCATATTCCTATTATCCAATAAACCATAACTCATCTAACTCATACCCATAATAAAATAAAATAAAAAAAAAGAAACTTTTAAAAAAGATATAATAATAAAAAAAATAAATATAATTGTGTGCTTTTATTGTTTTATGCCAAGTTTTGAACCATATCCTTCTTACCAAATCCTAATACATAAACCATAATACCACATTGGCATGTGGTTAGATGGGAAATCTAATTTATTTAAATAAACCAAAAACTAAATTTAAATTTCAAATTCCAACTGAAAGATCTCATGAGATCTTTAGAGATCTTTATCTTAACAACCTGATATCTTCTGTTGAAACCTACATGCTAAAATCCTAACCTAAAAGATCTTATCATACTATAATAACATAACTCCTTTTCTCCTGCTTCCTAATAAAAAACAGACAGAAAGAAACTCAAACCCAGCATTCTTCAACCTCCTTTCACCTCTCTTTGGAATCGATCATGACGGAGGAATGTGTCCGAGATGTGGAGATTGAGGAGCAGGCTAAGGAATCAATCCAAGTAAGTAAATCAAATTTTTATGAATTAAAAATTTATTTTGAAGTACCATGATTAGATTTATCTTCCCATGAATTTTTCATCAAAAATTCTTATCTAAAGATCTAGTTAAAAATTAATTTGCAATAACAAGAATCTAATGATATAACATGATTAATATTCTTTTATGAAACTTAAATATCCCCTAAGATCTAAATTAATTTGTATGAACTAAAATTTAATAATATATCATGTTTAATTTCCTCTTTTCATGAATTATAAATCTCATCCAAAAAAATAAATAAAATAAATTTATACGAATTAAAAAATTCAATTAAATTGAAATTACCATGCTTAAATTTATCTTTCCATGAATTTTTCTTCATTAAAAATCACATCTTTGTTTAAATAAAATATATAAAAGTAATATATTATTACCCTAATTAAACTGTAAAAAAATTAAATTTTGGAATATTAAAAGAAAAGGAATTAGTCAAAAAAATTGCATATTAAAAATTTTCCTTACAAAAATAAAATTTTAGAACCTTACCCATTAATCTAAATATAATAAGGTAATATATCAAATAATTAAAGTATAGAAATCTTTTTAAAAAAAAATAAAAATTTCAAAGTTATAAAAAAGAAATCAAGAACTGCTCTCGGCCAAAGCTGCACAGACCCAACGTGTCTGTACAGCGAGTGCGGGTTCGCACCGGGTGCAGACCCCGCACCTGGGTGCGCAGCCAGGCCCAGTGACCTGGTCGCCACTGGGGCAAAGCCCAAAGAACAAAAAAAAAAAAGGAAAAGATAGGCCACCCGGCTCGAGTGCAGATAAAACCCGGGCCTGGCTTATTGGGCCAGGCCAAGCCAAAAAGAAAAAAATAGAGAAAAAAATTTGGGCCTGGTCATTGGGCCAGGCCAGGAAACAGTAAAGAAAGAAAAAACATATAAATATTAATTCTGAAGCCAACGTCAGAAAGCGCAATTTCTATCTAGCCCAAATATTATGGGTTCTAATCTATTTGAACCCGACCCAAATAAAAAAAACAGACCTGTTAACTTATTGAAAAAATAATTTTATGACTAGATAAAAGTTTGAAAAAAATAAATAAAATAGGGATAAATATCTAGATAACCCTTAGAACCTACTGAAAACTTTTGACAGTATTTACAAGTCATATTGGGCTGAATCACTGCCTTCTAAGTTGAAACCCGCTATTTCAACATTCAGACCCGTTAAGAAATTTCATATTTTTATCCATTTAAACTCCACAAAAAATCAGTAAATAAATCTAAATAATTCTAAAAACTCAATGCATCATCATACAACCTTAATTAAAATCTGAACCACTCATATTTAATTAAAAATACTGAATAACATCCAATAGGATATCTTATGTAAAATTCGATATATGTAAAATTCGATATATTATGTTAAATTCGAATGTATTTAATGTAAATTCCTCAAATTGGTAATCGGACGTGCGATAAGCCAGGTGAGTGTCTTTATTTTCTCATTAAGTATTTCAATATTATTTCACGTGGCGTTTTATCCGTCTATTTCTATAAATATTATTTTACACCTAATAATTGTTCAAACTTAACTATGGTTCATACCTGTTAGTTAATAGTCATGTATACTTATATTAAATACAAAATAAAATTGCCTTGTGAACGATTTCGTATCTCTTAAATAAATTTGTATAATATTCTTGATCCTGGACATCATGATATCCCTTGAAAACTTGACTAACTATACATGACATCTACTTGATAACTAATCTGTTCATGTTACTGAAAGTTACGAGGCAAATATCGTTAAACCATAATGCTCGGTGCAGCTCTATCCATTGTACACACAGTTACTGTTCACTGTTCTTATATTATTCACTGTCTATACGATTACTGTTATTGTTACTGTACTGTTATTGTTACTGTCACCATATCGTCGAGTATTCTAGGTAATATGGACATGACTGATTTAACTAAATTGAATAAATAATAATGTAAATAGACAACTTACATTGGGATTGAAAAATTGATGGAGGAGACAACATTTGTATTTTGGGTGGACTTGGGATACAGGTTGCGCAACCGACTTACGGTTCCACTGTAAGATTCGGGGATGACTGACATCCCATCTGTTTATTATATTCACAATGATACTGTGAGTATTGTTACGACTGCCTAGCATGGACAACTTCTCAACTAATCATTAGCACCAGGCATCTGAGCCGTGGTCCTGGGTATGTACGGGACCCACCTAAAGCATGGACAACTTCTCCAACTAATCAGTTTCAATACTTAGGACCTTGATTGACACGTGTAGTAGGCGTAGTATGGGATGCATCTATTACAGGTGACAATTGGTGTTCGCTGACATAATCAATAATAAAGAACTGTTTACTGGTATTGTGACTCACCGTAATCACTTGACTGTACATAAATAACTGTGATAGACATATGATCATACACATGACCGTATTGTACACCAGACTAGTGACATATACTAGGTACACATCTTGACATTAATTGTTTACTTTTATCATGATATCAGTTGTATATAGTTCATAGCTTATTCTTGATATTGATTATTCTGTTATCATTATTTTAGTTTATCATGTTGTTATTGCTTACATTTTTTTTATGCACGAGCACCTTCCCTTTTCACACACACTCATTAGGTCGCTTCGACGACCCTGAATTGCATGTCTAGATATTGGACGATTTATTTTTATTGATCAGGTGTTCGATGAGAAGATTACACATTTTATGTGGAGTTAGAGTTCTCTTACTTGATCACTCTTTCTCGTATTATCTTGCTTGTCTTTATTCATATTGTTTCCATGATTCTGTGTATGGATTCATACTTATCTATTTTTCTATTCATCTGTTATCATGTGGGGACATTATATGTACAGTTGCAGTGATTATCATGTCATCATAATTTATATATAAATCTTGTTGGATTACTTAAGCTTAATGCATATGCGTGAGGCATTTTCTTACATATATACGTCGCCGACTCTCATCCCGACTCCGTTTTCGAGTATTTTGGGAAGTGGGCGTGAAAAAATAACTGTTATCAAAACTCTGGATATATATTAACACAGATATCAATGAAAATCACACTCATAATAACTCAATCTCTGAAACCGAATAACTAAAGTAGTCAAGAACCAATCAATAAACACTGGTAATCCTCAAGATTAACAAAGAATACCGAGTTCACAGATAAAGAACAGAACATCCTCAAGCAACGTGGAATCTAGAATACCTCCACGTCGATAGTCAACATCAACAAGATCATCAATACTCAAACAGTATAATTAGGGGTAAGGCGGAAAATATTTACAATTATAAATCCAACTACGTTAATTCATCAGAACACTAATCAAAAACCTCTGAAACAAACGCCAAACTCATGTCAATCAACTCAACAGTATATCCCTCCTCCACATGATCAATATATATTCATCTTTAAATCACTGACATATCCAGGTCCCAACATATAAAATATATAATCATCTATATCTAACCAATCATCACTATTCAATCTGATTAAGATCATCATATATTTTCACTTTCATTAAGCTCAATCACAATATCCAGAAATCCAAGTAACTAATCAATTATGTATATACGGGCACCACGTCAGGTCAACCCAATCTACGCCTATTCCTCAACCCAAGGTCAAATCCACCATGATCGAGTTCACTAATCAAGTCCAATATAAAGAATATCAATTTCAGGTCAACTCCAACTCTAGCTAAGTCAATGCCAATCCTAGTATCGGTAAATCAGTCTATCGGTTAAAGTAATGTCATATCTAACACTTTCTCA